>JAVTVY010044232.1:0-206970 GCA_036873755.1 Hanleya hanleyi | reverse complement strand
GAAATATTATATCCGCGGGAGAAATGATTATATCCGCGGAGGAAATATTATATCCGCGGAGGAAATGATTATATCCGCGGAGGAAATATTATATCCGCGGAGGAAATATTATATCCGCGGAGGAAATATTATATCCGCGGAGGAAATATTATATCCGCGGAGGAAATATTTATATCCGCGGAGGAAATATTATATCCGCGGAGGAAATATTATATCCGCGGAGGAAATGATTATATCCGCGGAGGAAATATTATATCCGCGGAGGAAATATTATATCCGCGGAGGAAATGATTATATCCGCGGAGGAAATATTATATCCGCGGAGGAAATGATTTTATCCGCGGAGGAAATATTATATCCGCGGAGGAAATATTATATCCGCGGAGGAAATGATTATATCCGCGGAGGAAATATTATATCCGCGGAGGAAATATTATATCCGCGGAGGAAATTTTATTTGGTGTTTTTCAAGAATTTCATAGGTTTTTCTTCGATTTTGTCTCTGTTTTTACGTCGTTGAACACGGAAAATTCGCAGAATATTGCTATGAATTCGCTGAAAATTCAGTTGATTTCTTGGAAAATACAAAGAAAATCTAGAAAATTAAGTTGGTTTCTTCGGAAATAGAAGAAAAACATAGGAAATCAAAAGAAAACGACAATGGCCCTAACGGGCCACCGTACATTTGGGCATAAAGGAATGATCTCAGAATGGGTGCCCATTTCTGCAGGAGGTGGAAGGCCCTTAATTTGCATAAATGCAATATGCTCGCCACACATGTCGGGGTTCAGCCCCTTATTATTATGTTACATGCTAGTTAAGGAAGGTGAGAAGTACTAGTTAACTCAGATGACAAGAACTAACATGTGAAGAGAAGGAGGGAGGGAATTTGGCTTAATGTCACACTCAAGTTTATGAAGTCGTAAACCTGCTGTGATTACGGATCGGTGTCAGCCAGAACAGCTCACAATACACATTACCCTCACAAAGAAACAAAATATCACAATGACAAAATCAGTATGTAACATAACTCATCTATGAAAATGAATAAAAGTAAATTAAGATATTTAAGAAAGGCTAGAAATTATGATGAATATATTTGTATTGAATGAATAAATTTTAAATGAATAGATAAATGAATAAAATGACATTCACACTGATGCGTGATCAGGTTTGCACACGATTGTCAGAAGAAAACAGTTTTTTTTAAAAACTTTTCTCAACTTTAGGTACGAGCTAAAGATGACCATATAGCCTTCTTCTAAATCTTGATATTGTGACATTTCCTGCAAACGGCTTGTTTTATATTTGCATAGCTAGTAAGTGGTCGGCTGTTTTCCTATTCAATATTCCCGTTCATGTAAATATGAGTCGGACCATTTCAGAGCATATCACAAGTATGGAGATCCAACTGATCCGAAGCACATTTAACTGTATTCCTCGGAAGCTCTTCAGTCGGAATTTTGTACTGTACCACATACGGTACATGAACTGGCAATTTAAACAAGTGTGCCAAATCCTGAAGAGATCTTTGGTTCAATCTGCTTGGCTATATCGACATCTGTCTGTACAAAAATTTCGGAAACAGGGTGACCGATAATGAGAAAAACTGGACCACATGCAAACCGTATCTACATTTTTACCGGGATCACGCTGGTGGCATTTTTCATATTGAACCAGTTGATGAGATATGGAATAGTATATGGATATGGAAAAGGTCTTTGGATTATGGACGCGGATATTCTTTAATGGACGACGGCTGAATTATGAATGACGGACTAGACGCTTGTATTCCACACATCATGATACCTGCGGGACCCCATCTGATTTTTGAACACCAAACACCAAACTCTCCCCTAATAATCATGCACATCAAGCGTATTAACACAAATAATGGTATTATTGAATTAGGAAGTGGTCAATTATTGCTCAGTTTTTGAACCACAAAATCCTAGACATCGGTCTGGTTTAACGGCTTAAAATCTTTGGTTCAACTTCACACCATACGTATATGACAGTTTGCTAGGATCACACTATACAATATTACGAAAGGCGATCAGAAGACCAGCCATGATTATCAATGATAAGAATTTTTTTGTTATCACAAATCATCACATCGCCGGGAGAAGTTGTACTGCCATTGCATTGGTACTCTCAGCAGTAAACAAGTTGGACGTTGTTGTGGTTATAGTTCCTTGTTTATTCTGTCTGATCAATTCTTCACTCGTGTTGAAATATATTCTACAGAATGTGATCATTAACAAAATAGGTGCAAGAAAACGTCACTTTTTCTGTTTTTGATATGACAATTGTCAACGTTTTAGAAAAACAAAGCTAAATATATTTGGCTATCCAGAAATGAGAAGTTAATAATATCAGAATTGTAATCGTCGCTTTTGTCATGGAGTCAACGTGAGAGAAAGCCCTGATCATTCCTCTAAAATGTCCAGATATGAGTTGTTTTGGTATGAATATTACCTTGTGAGCGCAAGCATTTATGCATATCTGAATGGGTCGAAATATAGACGCAATTATCATATATCGTGAAAATCACGAAATGGAAATTCAAATTAATTTATCTAGGTCTAGTACAGCAAACTGGTACATGAAATTTGGGAAATTCTGCACAATGATATGAAAGAATGAATTGGACCGATATGAAAGAGGTGGGAAAAACTGACGACGTCTGGTGTAACATAAACTGCAAGCACCTAGAAGGTGCGCTGATCCCTCAGCCCGATTCTTTTTCTTATCATGTAGGATATGATTTGAGTGATATATATTTGGCTATCCAGAAATGAGAAGTCAGTGGGTTCGTCAATGCTACAAACCGCCGTTCAAATATATCCAACATTACCCAACTATTTAAACCTCATCAACGGGGACATCACAGCCATGGTTGGCGAAAGTTTAATAGTTCGATGATTCACGATCATATCACTTTAAATTACTTAGTGGGTTTAACTAGCACACCCAATAGTATACATAGCTTACGTACAGTTCTGTATGCGTTACCTCTGAGAGCTTCAGATCAAATAGCCGGAGATATACAACAATCTGCGTCTTCAGGAAATATAATATCACCAAAAATCAGTAAAGTATGTCGAGATATAGCGTATTTTCGGTTGTATCGTCCAGTGAACATAATCGAAACATCTCAAGATCGACTTTTCTTGAAACTCAACTACTTAGATAAAGGACTGGACATCATTAATTTACCTCGAATCCTGAATGATCCCGAGGTACGCAACGCTGTACCAAACTATCTGAAGTTCACAGAATCTCCTTGCATTTCATATAAGTATACTAAATCTATAGCCACCAAAATATTCAATTACTCCAATGCTGTCAAGGAGTTTGACTGGAACTTATACACCTCAGGAGGCTATAGTTGTGATTGTGAATCATCGAACTTTATCCATACACCATGCAAACATATTGTGACTGGTGCTCTTGATATGGTGAGTGATAAGGATCTGAAATTACTCCTGATGAAGGGACCTAAATATAGAGAGCCAAGAAGAATAAATCTGAAGGCCAACCAGAAGATAGTCCTGTCTGCATTGGAACAGTACGTTATTGATTGGTCTAAGGAACGGTCTCCATTTATCGTTTTTCCTTCAATCGCGAATTTTCTTTGGTTTTCTCGAAGAAAGCCCGATCCTATCGGGAATTCATCGAGAGAATGTCGAGAAAATAAAATGGAAAAACCCAAATCGTTTTCAAAATTCTCGATTGATTTTCTCGATATCGGTTTTTATTCGTTCTTTTTGACCCATCGATAATCAATCGTTTTTCTTCGATCGAGAGAATGTCGAGAAATTTTGATCGAGAAAGCGTCGAGAGAATATCGCGAAACCATCGAGAGGCGAATGAATACAATGACGTCATTATCAGGCTCACACCTGTTTACGCCGCTGTGCGTGATTGCGGTATAAAGTATAGGTCAGAATAAAATTGAACTATTGTCGGCGCTCTAGAATGAAAAACTAACGTATTTTCTCCGTTATTTTATTTAAGACCTAAGTTGGAGATAAATATTGTTAGTATTAGTTAGTGTTAGTTTGCCAAATTATTAAACGTAAGCAGATCAGTTCGGATTAGCTTGAAGTTGAACATCGGACTTCCCCGTACGACCCATAGCAGTATTTACGGTAATACGGTAATTTAAACCACATGTTATCTCTGGCAGTTTATCTTTTATATTTATACGAAATGATCAGCAATGAAATCATTTTTCTGTATGTAAGTTACAACAGTGAGTCATGTAGAAAGGACAAAGAGAGTTAAGTCTACAGTGGAAGTTCAATTTTGCCGACATTAAATGATTACCATCTGGACTTTTCTGATCTTCTTCGAAAGAATAATGCGTACTTCATACACATCATAAGGAATAAACACGTACCGTTACATGACATTTGACGACAGAATGACTGGTCTATGTTTCAACGAATAATTTACGGCATTAGCCCGACAACACGGACAAAAATGACCAACTTCAATGACTTAAAAGGTCTTATAATGTCTTACATGTTTGTATTGTATTGCTTTTAGCGCTCGGGCATAAATATGCAAGTAAATTCTATCTATTTAAATGAAAAAAAATCTGAGTAAATTGTGTGATTGTCTTTTTCTTGAATGAACATATATGATATTAGATAACAAGAAAGCACCTTCTGTTTTACCGATGCGATTATTGCCATGAAAAGCTATTTTATAATCTTTCTTTTTCATGAGTAGCCTACAATATAAATTCAGTGTTTAGTGGGTTATATTAGGTTTGGCTCCACGGATTAGTTTTATCTTTCATTGAGTCTTAACCTCCTGACGGTAGGTGTGGCTCCACGGATTACATCACTCCTACTTCAAGAATTTGACATACAAACACAACTCGGCTGGTTGGGATACGATTATTATAAACTCTACTGCAACGTTCTCGCTAAACTGACGACTTGACAAAGATTCCAGAGGCTGAACGAGGTAGCCTGGTTCCCTAGCTTACTTGTACAGATAAGCAATGTGACAGTAAGTTAGGGTACCAGGTTAGGACAAGTCAATAGCGGCACTACTTCCATCGGTTTTTAATCGTTTTTTTGTCCACTGGGAAAATTCTCGAAGGTTTCTCGACTGATTCTCCATATCGTTTTTCATTCGAGAAATTTCTCTCGAATAAAAACCGATCAAAATAACGAAAGAAAACCGACTTCGCGAATCTTTCGAGTTTTCTGAAAAGAAATTCTCCATTCCCTCTCACCTTTGAGAATCTCGATATCGGTAAAAAATACATATTTCTCGACGAAAAACCGAACGATTTTTGGAGACGGTTCCTAAGTGAGAAAAAGTTGAACCTACAGTACTCGCTGATTGGCTGGACCTCACCAAGAGCAAGGTCGTTGAAACAATCCGCCATATTGATAGAAGTACTCTTTCCCAAGCAAAACAAGTATACTGAGAAACCTCAACTCGCAAGAAGTTCTAGCAAATCTCCAGAGTAAATTCGTCATAGTCCCAGCAGACAAAGCTCCGAATAATATAATATTTATATGTAAATATTACTATTTCCCGGTGCTGGTTAAAGAATTGAGTGTAGGCATATCTTCATCAAATATACGTCTACTTACTCCCAAACTGCATTTACTCTGGAAGATTTATTTAACAATCACAAAAAGTTTCTCAGGTAAAGAGGTATTTGTCTTCCAACCAATCATAACGAAATACCAAAACTATACTGGACTCCTAAAATGCATAAATCACCATACAAAGCTAGATTCATAGCTGGTTCTAGAAGCTGCACCACCAAGCTTCTTTCAACCCTATTGACGAGGGCCCTTCAGGAGGTAAAGCATTTTGGGAAAGGTATTGCGCCACTATTTCTAAGAACTCTGGCGTTGAATGTATGTGGATATTGAAAAACTCCAAATGTCTTACGGAAGAACTTGATGCTAAAGGTCACATACCGTACAGACATGTATCCACATGGGATTTCTCGACTCTCTATACTACAATCCCTCATCAGGACCTTATTGACCGTCTAAGTTCATTAATAGTATCTGTGTTCAAGAAAACTGATCGTAGATACATGTATATTAATGTCGGAAGCCATAAAGCATTCTTTAGCTCGACTACATACAAGAGATATCATTCATGGGATGTTTCTTTGTTTATAGAGTTGCTTGAATTTCTCATTAAAAATATCTATGTGAAATTTGGCAACACAATATATCAGCAGCATATAGGTATTCCAATGGGTACTAATTGTGCACCCCTGTTGGCTGACCTGTATCTGTTCTCTTATGAATATGACTATATGCAGGCGCTTTCAAAACCGATCCATTCAAAGCCCGTTCCTTCTCATTCACCAAACGCTATATAGACGATCTTCTCGCTGTGGATAATCGCTATATAAATGACGCAGTGAAGGATATATATCCACCTTCACTGGATTTGAAGGAAACTACAGATAGCCCTACAGGCACATCATATTTAGATCTATATCTCTATAAAAATGAAGCGGGCATTCTCTCTCGTCGACTTTATGACAAAAGAGATGATTACAATTTCGACATCGTAAACTATCCCTTTCTGGACAGTAATATTCCAGTGGGACCTGCATATGGCGTATACATATCTCGCTTAGTAGCATTTGCTAGATCCTGTGTTAAATGTGACGATTTTGAAAAAAAACAAAACATTGTTACAGAAACTTATAAAACAGGGCTATTCCACCAAACGCCTCCACTCAAAGTTTCTCAAATTTGTCGATACATATCGCATGCTGATAAAAAAATACGAACGTAGCGTGCAAGATCTATGGCGCTACGTTTCGTAACTTGTGTCTAATTCCGCTTAACCCGGGGCTAGGGGCCGTATGAACCCATGTACTTCAAGATCCTCATGGTACTCATATGAACAGTCACAATCAAAGCGTGACTGAGATACATCATTCTTTAGATGACGACTTTACAACGAATATTATGGATTAAGAATACTGATCAGCGATACGGATTTGATATTTTTGGAACATCATGATGTCTTGCCGGCATCATTGAAAACTGTTGACCGCTTCTCTCTTGCAGGAAACAAGGTTATGTTTATGTATACTATGATTGTCTTTTTGAATTTGGTGCTAATACTGTTATATGGAATAGGTCTTTGGATTATAGACGCGGATATTCTCTAATGGACGACGGCTGAATTATGGATGATGGATTAGACGCTTGTAATACAGGTATGTACCATACATATCATAGACTCGAGTTGCATAACGCGAGTGCTGCGGCGGGATTACAGCATGCACGAAAGTGTAGCTTGATCAGTGGCAAGAAAGATCACGCATGAGCAAGAATGTAACAGGTTAATGGCATAGACACACATTGACTGACATATTCCCACCATTATCATTATTATTGAGGGGGGGCATAAGCTTGAGGTTCGCAAACACGTTCAAAGCCAGAAATAGGCTATCCTAACCTACCTTTTTATATAATTTCCAAGGCACCATAACATGTTGGATGAAGAAAATAAAACATTATGTTGTACCGGTAACAAATAATTGCGAGAGTTGACTGCTCAGAATGAAACAGTCGAGACACCCACAACATATATCTTTGGTAATTGCCTAAAATAGTAATAAAAAGAAGTTTTGAAATTGTATTTTTTTGAGAATCTCTGCCTGAATCTCTGGTGGAACTCAAATCTCTCATTGCTCATTCAATACAGAGCTGTTTGCTCTCCTTTGCTCGATAAAATTATGTAAGTTGGCAGCAGGCAGAAATAACTACGGACCCGTAAGTATACCAGCAAACAACAACCTGACTGCATGGTCCCATAGAAGCATGCAATACACAAAATATATGTACGTACATGGCAACGACAAGACCCCGCAGCCCTATGTGCTGAGGGGTAAAAAGCAATTGTCAACGTTTTAGGAAAACAAAGCGGAATGTAGTGAAATTTCTCCCGGACCAATTGTAGGCCACGATTATTGTAACTCATGATTGAGGCTCTTTATCTTTAATAGGCCTTATAGAGCCGGTCACCGAGAAGACAAGCCACCACAGACACGGACCAAAATTATCTAAATTTCTCAGACACTTTTATATTTGTAATATCAGTCAATTAAATTCCAGTATGATAAGTAATTTAGACATACAACTTCACTGTCAGTAGGTAACGAACTGTAGTCATCAGCGAAAAGTGAAAACTCCCCGCCGGTGCATCGCGGGAAACTTTACAACACGGACAACACGTTAACCCTACCTGGCCTGGTGGGGGGTGGGGGGGCGGAAAGTGCCCCACCTAGTGAACTTTTCTCTGCTGCTCCGAAATGACAAAACCGAGGAGGCTGAAACTTGGTGACTTTTAAGCTTATCCTATTGGAGTCATTTTGAGCCTATTTTCATATACCACTGGGCAGAGGATCATGGGTAAATTCAAAATGGCGGCCATGTGGTATCCGCGAAAGTCGTGTTTTTCAATCTTTTCGCTCCATATCTTCACATTTTCCTTGCCTAAAAGGCCTTGAAAGTATTTTATTTATGCAAAACTAATTATTCTATATTTTATTTGATTTTTTTCGAGAGAAATATCGGAAAAATGAAAATTTCGAAAAATCGACCCGAAAAAGGCCGAAAAATGTTTTTCGAGAAGATGACGTCACTGCGACGTCATCATGCCGGCCATCTTGGATTTTTTTACATTTGCCGGTAGAGCTTGAACAAAAGATACTGTGTGGTAAGTTTCAGCGCTCTAGCCTTAGTGGAAGAGAAAATATATAGGGGGGGGCACTTTCCGCCCTCCCCCCCAGGCTGCGATACACCCAAATCGCCCAGGCCAGATAGGGTTAAATTATCGGTATGTGTGACCGCGGCGGGAATTTCGACCCAACTCGAATTCCCATAGCCCGATAAATATTTCTGCAGAATTACATACAACAATAATCCGACTGACACATCTAGCATTTAATAATTTTTCCAATCTTTAGATCGACTGACATTTTCTGATTTTCGCAGTTGCTGTTGTTGCTTTTTTCTCCCGCCTGCAGTCGTGGATTTCAACTTGAAGAAGCTTTGAATGGTGAACGTTCGTCTTAATGACACGACGTAACCTTCCCACGAACGTAAAACGCCTTCTCGATGTATTTCATTTGGTAAAAACTGAGGAGAGAAACATTTCCTGAGAAAACTGGGTTTGACACGTGCTATATGTGACGTCATGCCGCGCCAACCGGAGTGCTTCACCGCTGGATTTCTCATCTTCGTGATCGATCTTTTCATACTGAGAACTTCTAAGAAATGCCGAAACCCGCATTCTCTATAAATAAATTAGACCATGAACCCTGACATGTAATTACAGTAGCCTCATGTTGGCGACTATTTGACGGCTTGAATCGCCTTTTACACGATATCGGTTTTCCACGGGCCTGACTGACTCAAGAAGAAAATAATAACGATAAATGGAAACTTTATTATCCGTTGAATATCCAATATAGCCGCCAGAGCGTCACCAACAATGACATTTTTGCTATACACATGTATGTGTGTTTGTATACATGCAAATATGTATCATATATATTTATAAAGGCTCCACTGAGAGGTTTCTGTACATGTAGCTCTGTTATGATTGACTCAATCAAGCACGCATGAAATTTATTGGCTATTTTCTTTTCTATAGATATCCAATATGGCCATCAGCGCCCCATCTTCAATGCTGATTATCGGTACTAAAAACAAATCTGTTTCGAAGGATGAAACTTCAGGTTATCGTACATGCCGGTTGTGAACTACATCAAATGTTGCCAGTTGGATTCTCTCCGGTCCCTTAAATGTGAATTAGCATGTGTAAATCCAGCGGCAAAAGGAGTTACTCTTCCAACAGCGGTTGGAATCAAGCTAAAACTGTGCTAAGGAACTACCCTGAGGTAGATTTATTTGTTTTCAAGTTTCTCAAACGGTTTCGATGTTTGGCACTCGAGAAAATATGCTTTTACTGTCTCGCGTAATCGTTCATCTGCTATGCAAAACCCTGCTATCGTAGAAGCTAAAATAGACAAAGAGTTGTCGAAAGGTCGAGTTGCTGGTCCCTTCTCAGCTCCTCTTTTTGACAATGGTGTGCTCTCCATTGGGCTTAGTCCCCAAAATGGAACCTAATACTTTTAGGGCTCTTGGTTGCCAAGGGAGCATCGCTGGTGATCGCAAGCCTCACACGGATGAACCGGTACTGGTTCGAGCCTCGCTGTTGCATGTGTTACTTGCCGACGGGCCGGAGGTGGTTCTCTTCCGGTATTCCAGCTTCCTCCATCATGAAAACTGGTTGTCACCATATGAGTGAAATAACCTTGAGTGTGACAAATCTCCCCTAATACTTTTAGGGTGATACACGATTTATCTTACCCTGGAAAATCTGCCTTGTCTATTAACGGTGCGATTCAACAGAATCTATGATATGTTGAATCCGTAGATATTAGATAGCGCGATTGCACTAGTTAAAAGACATGGCCAATAAAGCTTGATGGCAAAAATCTATTTAGATGATGCCTGTCGAGCCAGCGATTCACTCCTTATTGGGGTTTACGTGGGGCGACAAGTATATGTATGATAGGTGCCTCTCGATGGGATGCTCTGTATCCTGTAAGATATTAAAGAGCTCAAGTCATTCTCTGCAATCGGTTATGGCTACAAAATTCGGCATATCAGAGGTGATCCACATACTGGACGACTTCATGTTCGTCGGTGTAAATGGTGCTAGCCACTGTTCTATAGCCTTCAACGCTTTCATTTACCTGTGTGAGTATTTGGGCATTCGAATCAAATATGTTAAGACCTACTACCCATCAACTACTATGGTTATGCATGGGGTTCAACTGGACTCCAAAACTGAAAAGTATACTGTGTGAATTCTCGCGCCGCAAAAAGGTCACCCTTGTGACGTTCCTCATTGGCTCGCACAGTTTTGCATGTAAAGTCGTCGTGCCTGGCTGCCTGATAGACTTCAACAACAGTTATATCACAGGCTCACCATCACATTCGCTTGAATAAAGCTAGAGTCTATGTTAATACTTGGCCTGTATTTGTGGAGTCTTTCAACAGAAAATTAATTTTCTTTCTTCAAATTGGATATCCTCTGATGTGATCAAACCAGATCAAACCGTTTTCCGACGCTGCTGGTACCTTGGGCTTGACGGTTGTTTTTTGGATCCTCGAGGATAGACCAAGAATGGCCAGCACATCTTGCCCACTTAAATACCACGGTCACGAAGTGCTTGCCCTGGAAATTTGGGGGCATAACTGGCAAATCGTAACGTTCACTTTCATTGCTGATGAAATTAGTGCGTCAGTTAGTAGTTGCCTGTTTTCGAAATGACATAATGTTCAGATCAAAACATATTTCGGAACAATCTTATTTCTGACAAACTCGCGGTTACAATTTCAGAAATCGCTGTCTCTAGCCCCTTGGCTCAATCGCTCGTTGCACCCATTACCCTGTCTGTTGCTGACTCTTTGAAGCAGACAGCTAGAGTTCTTCTGACGTCGTCGCTTGCCGAATCTTCCTTGAAGCATTCTTGCATTTCTACAAGTTTGCACCCTCCACAACTTATACATTCGTATCGGCTATCAGTTAGGGGCATAATTTGACTGCAGTACATGATCCTGCTCAGTTATTCCTTGCCAAAAAGCTACTTACGAGCATGTCAAAATTACATGGCCCGATACCAGACTGCCCATAACTAAAGATACCCTCCAAAAGATATTTGATGTGAATTTTTTTTTATTTTTTTAGATGTCGACTCTATAACGAATATTATGGATTAAGAATACTGATCAGCGATACGGATTTGATTTTTTGGGAACATCATGATGTCTTGCCGGCATCATTGAAAACTGTTGACCGCTTCTCTCTTGCAGGAAACAAGCCTATGTTTATGTATACTATGATTGTCTTTTTGAATTTGGTGCTAATACTGTTATATGGAAAATGGAATGGGTCTTTGGATTATGGACGCGGATATTCTCTAATGGACGACGGCTGGATTATGAATGACGGACTAGACGCTTGTAATACCCCACATTGTATCTATGTAATTCTTTTACGAGCAATGATCTTGGTTGCATTTCATGCATTGCAGTCTTTCGCGTTAGTGAATTGACAGTTCGTTCAGAACAAGACAGCAATGTTCTTCAATACAACGATGTCTCTTTCTCCGATCAATCTGGCCCGTTACAAGGCATGCACATTATTATCCGCAACTTCAACACACAACATATCCCATAAACAAATTAGATTAATAATTAATATTAGATATTGTCCAGTTCAAGCAATCCGTGCTTATTTTCGGTTACATATTTCACATCCGCGGACGGGCCCCTGTTCCAATTTCCAGAGGATGCGCCCGTTTCAGCTGCCCATTCCTCAGCTCATGTAAAAAACGGAATATCTTTAATCGGCATTGACCCTCTTTAATAGGCCATAGTTTTCGCATTGGCGCCGCCAGTTCATCTTCAGCAGCAGGAATCCGGAATAAGATATTCAGAAATGTGTAGATGGAAGTCTAACGCTATATTAGTATGACATATTTCACTTGGTAGCTATGCATTGTCCAGTCACGGGTTGCATTGTATGGCAGCCCCAACGAATTTATTGCATAAATAAGGATCTGGGCCAACTTGACCCAGTTTGGCAAAGGTCAGTCAGGGGCTTCCGTGCCATCTAAGTCAGTTATATATGATTATTTGCTAATATTTACTGTATACTTAACACCAAGGAGAAAATGTACAAAAATAATTCTAAATTTTGGATCGAAAATTCGTCAAAAATTGACCGTTTTTTTGGTTCTGACGTAGCTGTAACGTCATTATGGCGGCCATCATGGATTATTTTGCATTTCTCGCTAGACCTTTGCCATCACTATTAGTGTGGAAATTTTCAAACTTTTACCCAAGAGGATGGCGAATATATGATGTTTTGAAAATGTTTGGGATAAGACCTGACCCCAAAATGACCCCGGGCCCCTAATGGGCACATATTGCCTCCTGGGCCTCGAAATCGGGGGCACCCCTTCTGATGCTCTTCTCGGTGCCTCTGATGACACGTGTGACAAATTTGGTGCTTTATTCCACTCTGTCATGATAAAGTTAACATCTGGCCTTAAGCCACCGGACTATATACAAATAGGCTCAAACTGACCCCAATATGATAAACTAAAAAGTCACGGAGTGTCAGCTCTCGATTTAATGTCGTTCCGGAGATAGCGCAGAAAGTTCGGTAGAGTGCCCACGCCTAGCAGGGTTAAAGGAGATATACGAAAAGCATTTTTGTTGATAGATGCGGATCCGATGGACGTTTTACCTTGTCAAACGCAACTTGTCAAGAGCAAAGTGATGAGTGTTGTTCGCTGCTGTGCGGTGGCATGTTTCCGATGTTATTCATTTGGACATCCGCGCCACCTCTGCTAATTCGTATTCCGTCGGAGATATTGGGTTTTCACATGACCCTGATGTGGTGTTTGAAAATCGGGTGGCGCAGATGGATATTGATCGTCAGCACAGCAAAGACCTCATATATACATTAAAATTTATTTAATAAACAGATAGCTCCCAAATACTTTAAAATAAATTCTGCTATAACCCGATGAAAAAAGATCTGCTCAACTAGCTGCTCGATGAAAATAATCCCAATTTTTTTAAAGTCTGTGAAGTCGAACAAAATAGGGTTACTGTGAGTATCTCGTGACACGGAATGCACAATGGGGCTGGTTCCACTTTTAATTAATATTCGTGAGTTCATCGTGAATGTCCGCCTCTATAGAGCGCGATTTTAGCCTGATTAAAACGTTTCCCACTGATTAGGTGAGTATAAACTATGGTTTTCTTAAACTGTTGCTCAAATCTACGTTCATATAACTTTAGAAAATCCAGTGAGTTCGAGAATATGACACATTTTTCAATTTTGCTGGACTCAATACCTTCCATGGCCGTCAAAAGAGCTTTGGTTTCAGCTGTAAAAATAGAGCTCTTGTGTGGCAATCGACGGGTTTTAGGTTTCGAACCACAAATAGGGGCACACGCCACTCTGTCACCACCTTTGGGACCATCAGTATCTATGGTCTGATGCTATTCACATTTTTCTATCATTAGGCCAACTTCTTATTGATACGCAAGTTGGAGTGTGTCAGCTTAGCTTTCAGGCATTTTTAATGGGATAAAAACATTAATCGGTGATCAAACAAGATCTCTCATATAAGAAAATTTCTGGATTTTTGTGAGATATATGCTTTCTGTAAGAGTGTATACAAGCCGGCATGTCGTCGCTAAGCATAATGAAATAATGCGAACCTGATGAAGAGAACGTCACGACAAAACGTTTTGAACAACGCCAACGTTCAATCTATGCAAATAAGGTCTTACATGTGAGGCACGCAAAGACTGAATCGGCAATGGCTTTATTCAAGGCTTTGACTAAGCTTGAATACTCGTATTATATATTAAATTATAGATAACATTTTTTTTCTGAATATGTTCCAGAGTTGGTGGTTGAAAAATAGCTTCAAGTGCTCTATGGCCAATACAGTCAAAATTTAATTAATTTGGAAGATTGTTATCTGGGTCTTTTTGATTACGGTCAGGTTTTGGAAGCGGTGTATCAATGGCACTGCCACGACAATAGAAAATTCCCCGTCAACCAAACTCTGCTAAATATGGATCATAAGGTTTCAAGAGAAGATTCTGATAATACTTCAAAATTTGATAATATTATCAGGTCCTTCAGTGGAATAGTAAGCTTTCTCAAGAGAAGTATAAAGTTGACCAATTGGAAAAAAAAGTTAGTTATAATCTTCAATATTTATAATCTTCAAGACTTTATATTTAGGTACATAATATCTAACGTCGAGTATTTAGCGACCGTTTTCCCCAGCTTATTAGCAATATCTGCTTTGGAAGTTAACCCATTCTCAAGATGATGAACACTGGACTTGGAGATTTTACCTATAATTCTCTGGATCATATTCCAAACTTTCGTTATTGGTGCATGTGTAATGATTTTAGAAATATAGTTTTTTTTCAGGAACCACGATTGCTCTGTTTGATGGTTCTACAGGGTTTAGCTCTGGTAACTCAAGTCTATCTGTATTTTTTGCAAACAAACTGTTTGAAATCTGAAACAATCGGCTATTCTAAAATTATATATTGATATAGGAGTATCACGAGCTGAATGAACGGCTTTAATACGGTGGGAAAGTGATCACTTTCACAACGGTCATCATGGACAGACCAAGTAAATTTCCCGAGTAATGTAAGGTCACATATTGAGCTATCTAATGCTGAATAGGTTTACTTGTGTTTTAGAACCGTCATTCAAGATACACAAAGAATTGTTTGATATAATATCATCTAGAACAGTTCGTTTAGAGCACTGTTTGTCATCCAAAAGTATTCTACGATTCCATCAAAATAGCGAACCCATTAAAATCACCCATCAATAAGCATGGTCAGGAGAGCTGGTTAAACAGATTCAGAAGTTTACAAAGATGGGGAGAAGCAAAAGAATGCGTGTAAACAGAACATAATGTAAAAACATAATTCAAAGTAACACGAACTGCTACAGCTTGTAAATCCGTCTTTGAGTCAACAGCACTGTGTAAAACACCCACTTTAATGAATATTGGAGGGCGGCCTTCAGCTTTTCCATGCTCTTCTAAAGCGTAGGAATTATAAGATTTATCTTATTTGCTTCTTTGAGCTAACATCTGAAGCTCTTTTCAATTTGGCCAAACTCCTCTGTAATTCCTCTGAAGGGTGGTCAGTGACGGAGCTATTTTTAGTCCAAATGAAAAAATAACACAAAAGAGCGTGCCGTCATTGTTTTCGTTTTATGGATCCTTCCTCTCCTGCCATTGATTTTTCTGCTCTTTTTTCTGCTCTCTATTTTGATGTTATCGTTTATTCCATAAATTACTTGGTCTTCCTCCTGCACACACTTGTCTGTCGACCTCGGGTTCAAGGTAGTCTTGTCCACCAATGGTAAGTCACTACTAGAAGTTTCCTTAGTGGGTTTAGAAACCACGATTTTATCTGTTGTGAAGTTCATAGGTATATCCTTTCTGAGAATAGATCTATCATCTTCGCCTATACATTTTTTCATCTTTCATGGCTAGCTCATTACTAGCATCACCTCTAGTGAGCTTAGCAATCACATCAGCGTCTGGGGTGAAGTTCAAGTTACCAGTAGAATGCATATGAGTATCATCACTACGACGGTCGTCTATATCGAGTATCGAGGTATCCTTGTTGAAAAATTGATTTTCATTTACAACGCTGTCTTTTTCCAATTCAGGCAAAGAAACTTTCTCCTGAGCCTAAACTGATTGTGATTCTACAATCGCAGCAGACTTCAGACCCCTGATCATCTAGCAAAGCAATTAGAATTTCGTGCGTTTTATTCTTCTTTCTAACAGGAATATCAGTGGAATTATTAACATTTGCCTCATCAGGGAGACCTGAAAATCGGTTTGGGCCTTTCCGCTTTCATTTTTCCAATGATTAACCTTAGCATTTCCTTTGGGGACTTCAAGACTTCCAATCAACTAAACGCCTTCACTCTCACTTTTAGACTGGCTAGCTGACTGTGTAGTTCTTTCTACTACAGATACATCTTTGATATGGTCCTTCCGATAACCGAGACACTTGTTTACTCGGAATCGGTAGGCGCCTGTCTAGATTTCGTACAGGGTCATTTCAAATGTCATGCCTGGCCACACTTCAGGCATTTACCTTTGAAAGGGGCTTTCATTTCATATGATATTCCTCTCAACAAATATTGCAACACTAGCTGCACAGACCTTTTGGTCTTTGATATATGTTGGCATTTGTGGGAAGTTGCTTGGTCGACATCGGGCCTTACAGACTAGTCTTTTGTGTTAAATGCGGTCATTTTCATCTGACGACAATACAGCTCACCAATACCACAGCTTAATTGCGGTCAGCCACTTTTTCTTGTTGTTGTTTTAAGATGATGGTGGCGCCCCCGGTGTTCAATTAAATTATCAAGGGCAGATAACACCACCCATTTCGATGAGACATTGAAGAGGAAAATAAACTAATAAAGACCATCAGAAACAGAAATTATATATATATTATATTGACATTAATATTAAATGATTGATAATAATGAAGAGAATAATATAAAGTATTCTTTAATGGACATTTTTTGTTGCCGACATTACGTTAGAACTGATTCTTCTAAAAATATTTTTCCCATTTTGTCCAATTTTACTATAAAATCATGGATTTGGACTGATTAAAAATCTGAATTCAACAAGATTTCTTATCTAATACGATACTATTTTGATAACACTAATAATGTACCCATGGTACAGATGTCACCGAGTGAAATCGAATCAGCCAACTTTAAGCTGGGATATTCCCAGAGCTAATTAAGATCATTGAAACCTGTATACGTGTTGTTCTAATTTATAATGTTATGTTACTGTAAAAGTTTGTGAGAAAATTCAAATAATTCTAGAAATCCTAGTGAATTGAATTTTATAGGATTTTTCAGAATCTTATAGGATTTTTCAGAATCTTATAGGATTTTTAGAATCTTATAGGATGTTTCAGAATCTTATAGGATTTTTTAGAATCTTATAGGATTTTTCAGAATCTTATAAGATTTTTCAAAATCTTATAGGATCCTATAAGATATTTTTGTAAGGGGCTTGTCATATTTTAATTGATGTCAATAATGTTTTTTGTTTGATTTTGTTGTTTCATATTTTATTTCATAATTTTGACCAATATATGCAGTACATGTATATACTCGTAATATGGAATATGTTTTGTTTCGGAAAGGTGTAGATCATGCAAATCGCTGATACCGGTTAACAATATATAGTGTTGGTGTGCATTCTACATTCGTGTAGTGTTTTATTGATATGAGCTAAACTTATCATCCTGTACCTTTGCTACTTAGCCACCCTCGCAGTGGCGAGATATATATTAGTTGATTGAAAGCCCTTCGTTCTCCGCAACTCCCAGTGATTGAATGCAACCGCAGTTCTACACTAACATTGTAGAATATACTGTAGCATACTTCAGTCCGCCTGAGTAGATGTCTAATTCTATATTAGGCCATTCCAAACCATGACACATTATTAAACATTATTGCATAATTTCCACTGTGCGTATACACGCTGTAACTCGATACAATGACTTCATGTTAGCCGAAGCTGTCATGATCATGCAAACACGCGTACTAATAGCTGACGCTATCATCACACATTTACATAACAATGCATCATCAGAAATAAAACCAGCTCAAAAATCATCCAAATTTCGTTCCAGACGCGTTCAGCGTCAACTTATCTATTTTGTACAGTACTTGCAAACCATTATTGTTCTAATTATTTTCAGGGGTTGGATTTGGAATGGTTACAGTTATCGCCGTAATTGCTGTATATTACAACGTGATCATAGCCTGGGCCCTGTATTACCTATTCATGTCATTGAGAAGTGTCCTCCCGTGGAGCACCTGTGATAACGAATGGAACACCGCGGCATGCTCTCTCAGATTTGGTCACGTGAACAACACACGAGTTCTCGCCACGTCATTGAACCTGTCATCTGCTAGTCATATTGTCGAATACCATCTGGTGTCCTCGACAGTTTCAATTCTCAACACATCATCGAACAGTAACATCACGATCAAACCCAAAACACCAACAGAAGAGTTTTGGGAGTACGTATAATCCATATAACCCAACAAGATCATGCTAACCTTTACAACGTTACAGACTGCAGCCTTGATATACTTTTGGAATTTAGTTCATATACTATGCTATGCTATTTCATGGATAAAAACTCTTTATTTGGGACGTGGCGACGCTTCCTTGCAGCTACTGGTACTCAATCATACGAAATTGTTTACAAATAAATAGCCTAGCCCATAGGCTAGTCTCTTGGAATACCTGGAAGAACACTTTCATTAAATAGAATATTCTGTGAAATACTATACACACGGTTTAGTCGATTCAAAGTGAAGCGGCATCTTATGGTTTTCTCAATGGGGGGCTACTTCAACGAGTTAAGGCATCGCGCTAACGATATAGATGTCATCACAGTCGTGCAATGCTTCCACTCAAAACTTCTCAAATTTGGCGAAACATATCGCATGCTGATAGCAAAATGCGAGCGTATCGTGCAAGATCTGAGGCGTTACGTTTCGTAACTTGTGTCTAATTTCGCTTAATCCGGGGCTATTTGAACTCATGTACTTCAAGATTCTCAAGGTGCTCAAATGAACAGTCACAATCAAAGCGTGACTGAGATACATCATTCTCTAGATGACGACTTTACAACGATTATTATGGATTAAGAATACTGATCAGCGATACGGATTTGATATTTTTGGAACATCATGATGTTTTGGCGGCATCATTGAAAACTGTTGACCGCTTCTCTCTTGCAGGAAAATAGCCTATGTATATGTATACCATGATTGTCTTTTTGAATTTGGTGCTAATACTGTTATATGGAATATGAAATAGGTCTTCGGATTATGGACGCGAATATTCTTTAATGGACGGCGGCTGAACAATGAATGACGGACCAGACGCTTGTAATGAAACATTTGATGAAAACTGTTGGTAATGGACTACATTTCTTACTTAGATATATCTTCTCAGATATATAGCTGTCACCGAATTACTCCCGTTAAAACGAGATATAAATTTTACTCACCAGGCGACATGTACTAGATGTCACAGACGGATTAGAAAATCTGGGTAGCATACGCTGGCAATTGTTGATATGCCACGCTGTGGCTTGGTTGGTCGTGTTTCTATGTGTGGTGAAAGGAATAAAATCATTTGGAAAGGTGAGTGTCTAGTTTATACGCCACCAAAGCTGAGTTTTTTGAAAACACAATCTGTGTTAGATCTATAACCTATTAAAGGCAGTTCAAGGTTATGTTCCGAAAGCATCGACTGCTACCACCACGCATAATTATTAATGTCAGAGGTGAAATGATAATAGCACGCTACATAATAGAGTGAGATAGATTGATAGTTAGTGTTGGCTTCTGACAGAGATTCTGTTCGTCCAAAGCCTTTACTAATTCATTGAAAGGTCTGCCAGACAATTTGGAAAATTGATTTTATTCTCGCTGCAGGTGGCATACGTAACTGCTATTGTGCCGTATGTATTTCTCTTGATATTGCTGATACGCGGGGCCATGTTACCAGGGGCTGTTGATGGTATCAAATACTACCTCATACCACAGTGGGACAAACTTCTCAGTGTTAAGGTAACGGGAAGTCTCCGGGACTATCATTCAGATCTTACAGACATTCATCTTAAGCGAATAATTTGCATGTTTTTCTCAATACCTCTAATATCCGATGAAGGTAATGCGAGAGATATACAGTCCCAGAATATTATTTATGTGAGATAATTAAAAAACTCAGCTAGCAACGCTATTCAGAAAGTGAGGCCAATTGACATAGGAATCCCGAAATGTCCAAATGTATTTATGATAATACTTCAAACCTACCAGGCCTAGGGAGCCCATTACGGCCCTCCTACCAAACTTTCTGCCCTATCTCCGGAACCACAAAACATGAGAGCTGAGACTCCATGATACCCCCCACACACACACGATCATGAAACAATTCAAAGCGGTGGCCACGTGGGGCACCAGTTTTCGTCATTTTTATTCAAAATTCCAACTTTCTTGTGGGAAAAAATCTGACCAACAAATCGACCAAAAATGTACTGCTTTAATGACATTACTGTGACTTCATCAAAGTGGCCATCTTGGATTTATTACATTTCTGTAGAGCTTGCCCCAAGAGTATAATTTGGTAAGTTTCAGCCCTCTAGTTCATGGAGTGAGAAAATATTTAGGGTCCGAAATGGGCCCCCAGGTCTGGACAGGTCCCAAAAAGCACAGACCAGATATTAACCCTATCCGGTCTGCGCTTTTTGGCATCTGTCCAGGCCTGGTGGAGGGGGGGGGGGGCGAAATGTCCCCATAATTGTATTTCTTACCCTGGGGTTAAGTTCTACCAGAAAATGTAAAAAAATCTAAGATAGTCGCTTTGATGACGTCACAGTGATGTCATTTTCAAAAACATTTTTTGGTCGGTTTTCGAGTCAGATTTTCCGAATTTTTTATTTATGCAATTTCTTCGCAAACACTGCATGATAAATTAGTAAATATTAAAGTGATGTGAAATAAAATGGTTTTTGCCCACTTTTCGTCAAGGAAAAGCAGAAATTTTGAAGAAATATGACGAGAACATCACTTTTGTGTTACCCACGTTGCTGCCGTCTTGAATTTACTCATGATCCTCTACTCGTCAGGTGATGCAAATAGGCGCAAAATGACCCAAATATGACAAACTATAAAGTCGCGGAGTTTCAGCTCTCCATTTGTTGTCGTTCATGAGATAGCGCAGAACGTTTGGTACGGCCTGATAGGGTTAATGATAGATGGACACTAGTGCGGATACCTTGCGCTGCTGGCACCCTTGTGATTCTCAGAGTATGGGATCAAATCATCAGCGCTAAGTGTAGGCCATTTCCACCACCCTTTTAAAGTTGCATTTAATTCTACAAGAGAGCTTCACGAGCAGTACTGGCATCTGAGCTTTGCAATGGAATTTTTTATCATAATAAACATATTGGATCTTAATGCAAACCCGTGCATTCATTACAAACAACTTTCGCTAAATACAAAATGGATCGTGGTCTGTCACGCATACTCCTGATGTATATGGAAGTAATGAAAACTACTATTCCAGAAGAGATACTAAGACCTAAATCCTATAGTTACATTACATCACAATGTTGCTATATGTTTCGTTGTTTTACAAAATATAAAATATAAAAAGAATGTATTCTGCATGGTTATCGAGCACTCTTATACGAAATCCGTTAAAGTGCTATTCTTGTCACCATTTCAATTGGTTTTATTGTTTGGCTATTTCTTTGCTGTAACCTCAATATTTTGCAGGTCTGGACGGCGGCCGCTATTCAGATATTCTACTCTGTTGGTTGTGGAACAGGGGGTGCTATTACATTGGGAAGTTATAACAAATTTAATAACAATACGCTAAGGTAAATGCTAACATACATCGATATATTATAACATAATTTGTCATTTATAATTACCTGTGAGGTCTGTGAGCATACGTCTTCGACGATAATCATGATGTAATTAACCCAAGTACATATTTTGTAATTTGATTGTGGATGATTTTAACCAAAAACGCATACTATGCACATCGCTGAAACTGATACAATATCCTGGGATCTAGTAGGTACATGTAAATAGAATTGGGGCGGATAATTTTTGAGGAATCGGAGATGAAATCACCAGGAAATCCCAAAACATCGTAATAATTTGTATAAACCATGGCGGTGTACACCATATATATTGGGTTTTGTTAACTGCTCATTATAACCCCACGACTTATTGCTTGTTTCAGGGACGCGTTTCTCTTCCCGATATTGGATGTATTTACGTGTTTTCTTGGCGGCCTGGTAATATTTGTGGTGTTGGGATATATGGCCAACGCTACCGGCTTACCGATAGAAAGCGTCGTTTCAGAAGGTGAGGATGGTAGGCGTTCAATATAGGAAAGAATGGTATTTTCTAGCATGTTATAATTACAACATAATGCTTCGATACTGTCCACTATGAACAACTTATGTTGCCACTCCTCCGTTGCATAGTCCTTTGATCTCCAGAGGAGTTTGTTGATGGGTCCAGACCAACGTGAAGTGAACTCAATCTTTCAAGCGTTGAAACGAGATCAGTTTTGATGATACACACTCATTGTTCCAGAATTTGAAGGCTTCATACCATCGTATAACTTTTATTCAAGAAATAAAGATTTTTGATACCTCATATAAGAATATATTGTCCAAGCCTATAAACACATGAATGTCCCATTCCTAGAGAATCACCATTTTGAATCCCCGCAAATCGTTTTATTTTCAGCATATATCTGCATAATGCCTTTTGAACAGCTTCATGATTTTTTTTTTGCAATCGTGAGCACGACGTTCCGCCCACATGAACTGGCTGGTGGGATGCTTTTCCATATTTGCCTGCGATTCTCTGTCATACTTCGCAGTATCGGAGAGGAAAAATATAATCATTCATTTTGTTCGTTCATCTCGCCAGAGAACATTCCTACCATTGGTGTTAATTAAACTGTAGATTATATTTATCTGTTGAAGGACCTGGGATAGCTTTTATGGTGTATCCAGAAGCCCTAGCACAGCTTCCCCTGGCGCCAATGTGGTCCGCTTTCTTTTTCTTGATATTATTCATGGTTGGACTGGATAGTCAAGTAAGTATTAATTATTCTTTAAGTAAGTTTATCTGATATAGAAGTTTGAGTTTAGATTTTAAGTGTGCACTATATCTGACTGATATATTTGATTTTTTAGCGCTACGTTTAATGGACCTATTAGAAATCACATCAACCATGTCTATAACTTCGAGTCAAATTGTACCGTTTATAGTTGTGGGAAACACAGCATTCAATTAGCAAAACTAGTTTTACAATACTACTGGAACGTTAACATTGTTTGTGGCCCTTTCTTATATCTAAATTTGATGTATTCCTGAAGTTACAATCAAAGGGGGCACTTAAATGAAAGTTTGAGGCATACAAATATATGTAGGGTTTAGCCTTCCCTTATCTTTCCAGTTTGTCCATGTTGAGATCGTCGTTGCTTGTTTGGGGGATGTATTCCCAAATCAGATCCGGAAAAGGAAGATGTTCGTGACTATTATCGTAATCGTAGCCGGTTTTTTGCTAGCCTTGCCTTGTATCACACAGGTACATTATCAAATTACATTGATATTCTCAATTTTTGAACATATCCACAAGTGATATATTCCACCATTTAAACAAAACTGTGACTCGTTAATGTGTAATCTCGGTGTTCCGGATGCTGCGTCCACGCCATTAAAGACGTTCATAAATGAATAAACATTGGTAGAGCAACACAATGACTGTATTCTACGTGCATGTTTGGTTTGAATGCAACACGAGCGTCTAGTCTAGCATTCAAACTTCAGTCGTCGTCCATAAAAGATCTTCGGTTTCCATAACCCAAAGATCTATTCGCATAACAGCAATATCACCAAATAAACAAACATCATAATAGACATTGACACGTCATCTGTTTTTAGTGATGCCGGCAAGATATCATGTTGCACATATCAATTCCTTATCGCTGATCGGTATTTCTAATAATTTCGTTGTAATATCGTAATCTAAAGAATGATGTATCTCAGTCACGATTTTATTGTGATATATATATACGCCATAAGCAGATCCACTCGAATATTACTCCCCAGAAAGGAATAATCTAAGACGTCGAAATTGTGATCATCTCTCGTCAGAAGGCCCCCATTATTTTTAGCGATTAAGCTCCAAATATGATGTGCCGTTATATTAGGATTATATGTTGGGTCGTTCGAATCCAGTGAAGCTGGATATATATCCATTGTAGCATCATTTATATAGCGATTATCCACACGGAGGGTATCTTCTATATAGGGTTTGGTATTCACAAGAGAACACATATATGAATGGAGATTTAAATGGCGGAGATACAAAGCTATGCTGCTTAAATTTGATTAAAATGTAGTTCAAAGAACAATAAGCCACATCGTAATCCCAGAAGTACTGCATATTATCGTATATTCATACCTGGTGCGAGACTTTAGGGCAGGTTCACGCACATACGTTTTTTTTTCACGAGAGCGAGCAATGCCATGGCATTTCGTCTGGGTGTCGGTTCAACAGTTCAAGAAATTTGCACAATAAATGTTGTTAGAATAATTTTGGCAATTTAGCGAAAGTAACCATCCCGAGATGGCAGCGTTGCTGGCTCTCGTGAAAAAACCCGCATGTGCGTGAACCTACTCTTCAGCCTCGCGCCTGGCATGAATATGCGGTAAATATGCCTTACCTCTGGGATTATGATGCGACTTATTCATTTATACGCCAAATGAGACTGATGATTTATTTTTCTTCACTAATTGAAGGGTGGTGTCTACGTGTTACAAATCATGGACTGGTACGTTGCAGCAATTTCATTGATGCTGTTTTGCTTCTGCGAACTTGTAGCCATTTGCTATGTCTACGGTATGTATACACTGTTCGTCAATAGCCAACAGAAGATTTAACGTTAATTTGGCAAGTATCTTTAACGTAAATAATACTGACCACATATGCATGGCTATTGAATACTTGCCATGGAAGGAATTTATGGGTAACGGACTCTTCCCATATCGGCCTCAGACGTTGTGCGCAATGAGACGTGAACCGCTCTGGGGTTCACTTTTGCGTTCCCTGGTAGTTGGTTTTCGTTTCTCTTCGTGCTACATCTTCGTGCCATATTTATAACTAGCGATATCTGCAACATGTTTTCAAGTTAAAATTGCCACAGTATTCATTATAATAAGCCAAATCGTCCTTTGGTCAAGTAGTATGGTAATCTGACGCATATTTACCAACTTTATTCCAGTTATCATCGATTCAACAACGCCTTCGTGTTATCGCATAGGGAGAAATGAAAATCTACTATCTTGAAATTTGCAGAGGCCCAGAGTGAATCACTGCGCACTGCGTTATAGGACCGATATCTGGAGTGTTGGGTCGGAGTGGAGGAAAGGAGGGCGGTGGCTGGCTTTACATATTATTAAACCGAGCAGTACAGTTTACTGAATAAACGTCCAATATTTTCAATTGAAAGCAATTCATTATTAACTGTACCAGTTTGGGGCGATTTGGGGTCTGTTCCAGCCTGGCGGTATGGATTTGGTCCTCCTGATTATTTTCGTTATCATTCGGGCTATGAGGCTGAAACTGTCCATGCTATATATTTGGGAAAATCGCTACAGGACAATGAAAAAAAATATCAAAATGGACGCCAAGATGACGTCACAATGACGTCATCTTTTCGGAAGCCATTTTTCACCTAATTTTTGGACCGAACCTTTTCGGAACAATAACAATATTTTCATTCAAAAACTAAGTAGCATAATAGAGAATAAACAACTTTTATGTCATTTTAGGCAGGAAAATGTGAAAAAGTGGACTTTCTGTGGACACCACATGGCCGTCATTTTGTAGTTTCCTCATGATCCTTTGCACTTTGGATCAGGCTCGAAATGATGCCAATAAGATTCGGGGAAAAGCTAGCTCTTTTGTTTTCTTCGTTCTGGATTTACATTGAAAAGTTTGGCAAGGGGACCATAATCCCCTCCCCAGGCCAGATAGGGTTAGTCCAGCGCCTACCATTTCATTTGTGTGGTGTCGTTTTAGGGGTGGACAGATTCTACAGAGATATAGAACTGATGCTAGGCTTCAGAGTATTGCCAATATGGACGCCATTTTGGACATGTATTACACCATTGTTGATCCTGGTAAGTGTATTATCATATTGCCGGTGGTGTGACATCGGTAAAGTATCGAATCTGATAACACAAGAAAAGGGAGAGGGAGGGTGAGGCACCAAATATTACGCACCCGTAACAATGTTACTACATTTATTTGAACATTGCATTGTTTGTGTTCTTAGTATTATCTACAGATACCTCTATAAACCCAGTCTGTTGTTATCCCCGAAGTTATTGTTTTATATTGTTACAGAATACAAGTATCCTATTGTCAAGGAAATACCTCATGTGGAATTAGAATTTCACCATACAATGTGTGGAGCACATCGGCGTTGCTCGTAAACAGATATTCAGGTCCTGGACGGATGCATCGTGTTCTTTATTTCATTTATACCCCTAATATCTGGTTAAGATCTTTGTAAGTTGGTAATACCATTGCCGATCGATCACGATGCCATCTACCTGAACTCATTTCGTCAGGTCAATATATGTATTATATACCAAGGAGACAGGACGGGAAGATTCAACAAATGTATTTGGTTTTCTGGATTTAACTAATCCCATATCCGCTCACTCTCTCTATTCAGCGTAGTGAATGCCCAGGAAGTATTTTACGGTGAATTCCTATATACAAATGAAAAATAGATCGAGATTTCTGTTGTTAAATTATACTATGTAAAATATCTGGAAGAGGTATAAATACTGTTAAAACTATCGTTTTGATTGCCGATTTATTCCTGTTAAAGGCAGTCGAGTTCAAATATTTGACGTTGAACTTCAGCTAGGAATTCGGCTGTGAAAATTTGCTATTAAAGCTGGCGTTTACATGGGTAGAATTTCAACGACACAAATTCGAAATCCGCTAATACATTTAACAAATGACAATCACCACAAAGGGAGCTGACAACATGGAATATTTACAATCTTCTTGGAATCTAGATGTTGCTGAAATTTGTTGGAATCACTCATCTTGAGAAAAAATAATGGGATTCTTAAAACTCAACATCAACATGAATATGTAGCATTACAGTGCCAGTGCCATATTCCGTTGATGTGAATATTCGTTTATGTGAATCTATAATGATATGATATAATAAATCAAATCATTGCATCCCCTTGGTCCATTGTATTTCCGATATCTAATTTTTCATTTCTGATTTCAGTTCTTGTTGTTGTCTAATCTAGCCATGCATAAGCCCGTTAAATATGGAAATTACGAGTACCCGTCCTATGCTCTGCTGATCGGTTGGATAATCGGGATGTTACCCATCATTCCAATCCCAATGTGTGCAGTTTATGAACTTGTCACTAAGAAAGGTGGCTTTGCTGAGGTGAGAAACACGGAACACATTGTACGAAGGGGGCTATATACGGACCCAAAGAATGTTTAGTCGCTTATGTCCAATTTTAGTGGGTTTACGAATGACGTGTAATGCAATAACAGTTTACAACAAACCCATTTTGAAACTTTATTAATTCGGGCTCTTTATGCAGTAACAATTTTTCATTTTGCGCGGACCTCGAAAAAACATTAACTGATTACTTTATTTGTCCGCAAGAAAAATAACTGATAACGCATTCTGGTGTGTGGCAGTAAGTAACGGTCGATCGATGTAATCTGTTTTATTCCTCGGACTTGTACTCATTTGTTATTCCAAAATATTATTTGAGTTTATATTGATTTAAGATCTTTAACCTTGGAAATTAATCGATGTATATTTTCCTGTCTTTCTCGTCTGAAGAGGCTCAAGAAATCTCTTCAACCAAGTAGAAAATGGGGACCGGCGAACTTATCAGACAGAGAACGCTATAGGAAAAGCCTGGAAGAAGATGAAGGACGGTGTGCTGGATGTTTTGGTCTGATACCCCGAAATCCGATAGATTACTACGATATGTCTCCAGTCGAACCTGAGAAAGAGAACATGATGACACTCTAGTATAAGACTGATATTTGTTTGAACCTCCGAATTATGGCTATGTCAGGCAGCGTGTATCCCTGACTTTCGATCAGCATTCAGGTCCATCCTATTGACAACAGGTGACGGATCTTTTTTGTGGGACGAATGAGGTGATAATAAGAACACAACAGCAACGATCCCTCAAATGTAAAAATCCTTATCTGACATTGCCCGATTCCAGTTTCTCTAATGTTAGTCAGAAAGTTATTTGGAACGCAAATTAATGTTGTTGCATCGTATTATTGGTCAGGATGGGAGACAACTCTTTGTAAACACTTTATTAACCCTATCTGGCCTGGGCTTTGGGACCTGTTGTGGCCTGAGGGGGGGGGCCGAAATGGCTCCCTAATTATTTTTCTTACCCCTTGAGCTAGGGGGCTGAAACTTACCACACTATACACTTGGGTCAAGCTCAACCGGAAAATGTAAAAAAAAACCGGGATGGCTGGTTTGATGACGTCACAGTGACGTCATTTTCAAAAACGGCATTTTTTGGTCGATTTTTCAGTCAGATTTTCCGAATTTTTTACTTATGCAATTTCTCCGCAAAAACTGCATGATAAATTAGTAAATATTAATGTGATGTGAAATAAAATAGATTTTGCCCGCTTTTCATCGCGGAAAAGCAGAAATTTTGAAGAAATATGACAAAAAAACATAACTTTTCTGGGACCCCACGCGGCCGCCATCTTGAATTTTCTCATGATCCTTTGCTCGGCGGGTTATATAAATAGGCTCAAAATGACCCCAATATGATAAACTATAGAGTCACGGAGGTTCAGCTCTCCATTTTTTTGTCGTTCCGGAGATAGCGCAGAAAGTTTGGTAGGGGGGCCATTTCGCCCCCCCCCCCCCAGGCCAGGTAGGGTTAATATAAGTGGAAAATAGAATTTCATAATAGAAAGCGCTCTCGTTTTTCACTCAATAACTCCTTATCTGTCATATACGCAACCCGATATCCATTTGTTGACCCGACTGTGTCTCTTACATTATATGCGTAGCCCCTGAGATAAATTTAATTTTTTGCTTGGTCGCCGGAGATTTATTAGGTCACTCCGGTTAACCAATAATTATCTCCGGTCCAGATTAGAGTCTTTCACAAAAAGACCGTTTTCTTACGCTTGGTGTTAATTGTCCCGTATGCCTTAACTTGAAAATATGTGCCTATGCGCATAGCTTGCAAACATTGTTTACAGAGGTTATTGATCTTTTATGTAAAATCATTCGATCCCACATGTAGATACGTTCCCGTCTCCAAATAGATTGTTTTGCCTTGTTAATCCATAATGATAAAAGCAGGACTGAATATAATCTCCAACCTTGTTGATGAATTGTTTGAAATTATCCGGAAAGAAAGACGGCGAATGGCACCCAAAATTACTGAAATGTATGCTATACTGCTCGCCTGATGCAGCTTGAGAAATGGTTCATACAGGCGAAACCAAGAAGTCACTCTTTGTGCAGGGTAAGAGTCTCCAGAATAGTATGTACATACAATCGGAACAGGTATATTTTAGAGAATATATAGTTCGTACTGTGTAGGAAATTAGTAATGTTTACTTTGTTTGTATTGGCATATAATTGGCTGGACTGGAACGGCCTCTTGTTTAGACTCCCTGAATTACACAGGCTTCTGAGGCACGAAATTCATATAACGCTTCGTGCTTCACAGAACATAGTAAGTGAAACGACTTTTAAACGAAAGCCTACATTGTATAAAGCGGTTTTATTTCTTTCTTGACAATATATTTTTTGGCATCACACTCCTATAACCTGAATAATAGTTCAATAAGGGAATAGTGGTCGCCTGAACTTACGCACTGAAGCAAACAAAGATTAGGGCTCTGTCCAAATATAACCTTCATCCTGATGGTTTAGAGAGGTGTTCATCAACTTTTTGACCTGAACAGTGTCGAAACTGAGAATGTGGAGTTCGGACTACTGTTTCTCTGCTAATGTGATATATGTGCATGCAGATTGTAGAGTTAGAAGGCTCTTTATACATAATCCCTCTGGCAGTTGAGTTTCCTCACAAAATATGCCTTCGGGTCGTTATTAAACACAATTTAATGTCATTAAAGGACAGAACATACAAAGTTAACCAAAATTATAATGACGGCTTTTTGTCTTATGAGCTGGGATAACTTTAGTATTCAGATCATAGACGTCGTCTATCCATCTACAAGGTATTCCCCCTTTGGATTTGAGAGAAAGATACGAGAGCGGGAAGTATTTTGGATATAGATTTCGGGTCAGTGTTTCCGTTTGGTTTAAATGATAATGTCAGTGGGTTCGGCAATGCTAAAAACCGGCGTTCAAATATATCCAACATTACCCAGCTATTTAAACTCCATCAACGGAGACATCGCAGCCATGGTTGGCGAAAGTTTAATAGTTCGATGATTCACGGGTTTAACTAACACACCCAATAGTATACATAGCTAACGTACAGTTCTGTATGCGTTGCCTCTGAGAGCTTAAGATCAAATAGCCAGATATGTGCAACAATCTGCGTCTTCTGGAAATATAATACCACCAAATATCAGTAAAGTATGTCAAGATATAGCGTATTTTCGGCTGTATCGTCCAGTGAACATAATCGAAACATCTCAAGATCGACTTTTCTTGAAACTCAACTACTTAGATAAAGGACTGAACATTATTAATTTGCCTCGAATCCTAAATGATCCAGAGGTACGCAACGCTGTACCAAACTATTTTAAGTTCACAGAATCTCCTTCTATTTCATATAAGTATACTAAATATATAGCCACCAAAATATTCAAATACTCCAATGCTGTCAAGGAGTTTGACTGGAACTTATACACGCCAGGAGGTTAAAGTTGTGATTGTGAATCGTCGAACTTTATCTATACACCATGCAAACATATTGTGACTGGTGACCTCGATGTGGTGAGTGATAAGGACCTAAACTACTCCTGATGAAGGGACCTAAACAAAAAGAGTCGAAAAGAAAAATTATGAATTACAACACATATAAGGTAAGTGGGAAGAGGTGCCGACATACTGACTGAGCCACATGACTGCACAGTATAGTCTTCTGGTTAAGCTATTCTAAATCACATACCAAGAATCTAACGATTAGTGATATGTGGTGTATCTCAGGTACGCTTTTATTGTACCTGTTCATTCGGCAACTTGAATTACATGACCACACGGCCCCTGGCACCGGCATAAGCTGTATTAGATACAAATCTAGAGAGCTATGATGGAAATGCTCTCACAACTCGTATATTGGAAATTGGTGAGCTGTGGCGCTGTGACAACTCGCACACTGGAAATTGGTGAGCCTCATCGTCGTCAGATGAAAATGACGGCATTTAACACAAAAGACTAGGCTGTAAAGCCCGATGTCGACCCAGCATCAACTTCCCACAAATGCCAACATATATCAAAGATCAAAAGGTCTGTATAGGGGGCGGGCCTCGGAGACGAAACGTCCACCAGCAGAATCTCGCCATATACAGGTAAAAATTACAACAAATATAAGGGAAGTGGGAAGAGGTGCCGACATACTGACTGAGCCGCATGACTGCACAGTATAGTCTTCTGGTTAAGCTATTCTAAAGCACATACCAAGAATCTAATCTCTTAGGCCGATCAGAAGATGGTCCTGTCTGCATTGGAACAGTACGTTATTGATTGGTCTAAGCTAGAAAAAGTTGAACCTACAGTACTCGCTGATTGGCTGAACCCCACCAAGAGCAAGGTCGTTGAAACAATCCGCCATATTGACAGAAGTACTCTTCTCCAAGCAAAACAAGTACTGAGAAACCTCAATTCGCAAGAAGTTCTAGCAAATCTCCAGAGTAAATTCGTCATAGTTCCAGCAGACAAAGCTCCAAATGATATAATATTCATCTGTAAATATTACTATTACGAGGTGCTGGTTAAATAATTGAGTGTAGACATATCATCATCAAATACATCTACTTACTCCCAAACTGCATTTACTCTGGAAGATTTATTTAACAATCACAAAAAGTTTCTCAGGGAAAGAGGTATTTGTCTTCCAACCAATCATAACGACATACCAAAAGTATACTGGACTCCCAAAATGCATAAATAACCATACAAAACTAGATTCATAGCTACTTCTAGAAGCTGCACCTCTATGTTTCTTTCAACCCTATATCCTTTAAGGAGATAAAAGAATTTTGGGAAAGGTATTGTGCCACTATTTCGAAAAACTCTGGCGTTGACTGTGGATATTGAAAAACTCAAAATGTCTTACGGAAGAACTTGATGCTAAAGGTCACATACAGTACAGACATGTATCCACATGGAATTTCTCGACTCTCTACACTACAATTCCTCGTCAGGACCTAATTGACCGTCTAAGTTCATTAATAGTATTTGTGCTCCAGAAAACTGATCGTAGATATATTATTGTCGGAAGCCATAAAGCATTCTTTAGCTCTACTACATACTAGAGATATCATTCAAGGGATGTTTCTCTGTTTATAGAGTTGGTTGAATTTCTCATTAAAAATATCTGTGAAATTTGGCAACACAATATATCAGCAGCATATAGGTATTCCACTGGGTACTAATTGTGCACCCCTTTTGGCTGACCTGTATCTGTTCTCTTATGAATATCACTATAGACAGTCGCTTCCAAAACCGATCCATTCAAAGCCCGTTCCTTCTCATTCACCAAACGCTATATAGACGATCTTCTCGCTGTGGATAATCGCTATATAAACGGCGCAGTGAAGGATATATATCCATCTGCACTGGATTTGGAGGAAACTACAGATAGCCCTACAGGCACATCATATTTAGATCTATATCTCTATAAAAAAGAAGCGGGCATTCTCTCTCGTCGATTTTATGGCAAAAGAGATGATTACAAATTCGACATCGTAAACTATCCTTTTCTGGACAGCAATATTCCAGTGGGACCTGCATATGGCGTATACATATCTCGTCTGGAAGGATTTGCTAGATCCTGTGTTAAATGTGACGATTTTAATCAACGTCACAAAACATTGTTGCAGAAACATATAAAGCAGGGCTATTCCACCAAGCGCCTCCACTCAAAGTTTCTCAAATTTTGCGATACATATCGAATGCTGATAGCAAAATACGAACGTAGCGTGCAAGATCTGTGGCGTTACGTTTCGTAACTTGTGTCTAATTCCGATTAACCCGAGGCTAGGGGCCGTATGAACCCATGTACGTCAAGGTCCTCACGGTGCTCATATGAACAGTCACAATGAAAGCGTGACTGAGATACATCATTCTCTAGATGACGACTTTACAACGATTATTATGGATTAAGAATACTGATCAGCGGTACGGATTTTATATTTTTGCAACATTATGGTGTCCTGTCGGCATCATTGAAAACTGTTGACCGCTGGAGATAACTCTTGGTTTTGCAGCTGCGTTTAGGCCCATATTGCACGGCAATAGCGTGAAGAACAGATGTATTTAGTCTCGGGGCCCAAGTAGAATTTACTTATATCAAGATTTTCGATATTTTCCACGGGTTAGGACAGCAGCATGTTAGTCCTTGGTTCTTCAACCTGAGCCAGTGAGCGCGTCATGGGGCTTTGTTTACATTCCACCCGAAAGTCACGGGACCGTGGAGTTGTGTATCAATGAAGGGTGGTCAGTGAAGATTTTGTGACAAAAGGCATTTTTGTCGCCGCTGATTGATCCGAACTGAAATTTTTCGTATGGCATAGCTAATTTCTAAACTAGAATTTTATGTCAGCAGGGGGCCAATATACAGACATAACAGCCATAAGTTTATTTAATACACGACTCCACAGTCTCGCCATATTAGGTAAACTGGGTCATATCCAGAGCGAGGCTCTGGGTCAGTGGAACGTAAACACTGGCGAGAAAGCACGTGGCCTAGGCTAATAGGCATAAATACACGACTCCACAGTCTCGCCATATTAGGTAAACTGGGTCATATCCAGAGCGAGGCTCTGTGTCAGTGGAACGTAAACACTGGCGAGAAAGCACGTGGCCCAGGCTAATCAAACATGCCGAAAGGTGCAAATAATGGCTCAAGTAAAGGAAAAGGCAAGGGTAAACGCAAACTTCTCGAGGACCCCAAAGACGGTCATAACCTGGATGACATGTCCCATGAAAAATTTACTTTATGGTCGCCGCTGGCACTCAAAAATTACCTCGAAATTCGAGGGAAGTCTGCAGACGGCTCATCTGAGGAGTTGGTGGTAAGGCAAGTATAAATATAACCAGATGCAAGTCTCCCGTTCCGAGTAATATTTCAATACAGTATAAATAAAGCCCAAGGAAAGGAAGGACCATAACTCTGTAACAAATCTGTGAATCGCATGTTAAATGTATTAAAATAGAAGCAAAAGTTTAAGGGGTATTAGTCCGGACAAAATTGTATCTACAGGATGGACAAACCGATCCTGTACCCCTGTAATGATATATTATATATTATAATGATATAATGTAAAATACTGCTTGCTGATCAGGTTATCAGCACTCATTACATGAATATTTAAAGAAATTTGGTAATTTCGACCAAATATTTCTGGTCATAAATAAGAGATGCACATCTTCAAACCATATTAAACATGTGTATAAAGCTTCAGAAACATCCAGTAATAACTGTGTGACTAGTTAATTACATGCTCTATATATTTTAATATATGCAGAAAAGTCTGGGTAATTTTGACAGAAATTAATATTTCATGTCACAAATAGGAGATGCAAATCTTCAAACATATCTACAAAGTTTCAGAACCTTCTGATAAAAATAGTAGGAGTAGTTGGATCCTGAAAACAAAGACCTGAAGTTCAAAACGTCATAAATATGTCAAAAATTATAATTTCGCCTTGTAAATAGGATATGCCCATCTTCAAACCGTAGGTAACACATATGTAAAGTTTCATTAAAATAGAAGCAAAATCTTAGGAGGAGTAGTCCGGACAAAATTGTGTGATCCTGAAAATGGCAAAGTCCTATAAAGTTCAAGACGTCATAAATATGTCAAAACTTAAAATTTCGCCTTGTAAATAGGACATGCACATCTTCAAACCATAGGTAACACATATGTAAATTTTCATTAAAATAGAAGCAAAATCTTAGTAGTCCGGAAAAAATTGTGTCTACAGACAGACAGAGGGACGGACGGACCAGCCGAGTCCAGTATACCCCCCCCCCCCCATTCCCAACTTCGTTGCGGGGGTATAATAAATACTATGCTATCAGATTATATAGACTCATGACTACTTCTTACTGTGTAAAATGAATTCTCTAGGCCCACAAAACTTTAGTACTGGTAATACTAGGAGAAATGGCATATTCGGTTGAATTTCTGTTTCATTTCTCTCAACCTTATGGGAATATAATTTTTTATTAAATATTTTTTTTTTTTGTATTGTTATTTTTGGTTTCCAGTTTTACATTAGGTATTCTCATGGTTATACTGGTAGATTATTGTTGTTGCTGCATGGTGTGGTGGAGGGTAGTAGCCTAGCTATATAATGCTTTCACTAATATTAGCGTGTACTGTATATAGCCACACAATCACTAACCCTGTCTTGTTTAGTATATATTTGAGTGGAAAAATGTATAAATATTTTTATTTCAAATATATATATATTCTGGTGATTAAATGTCGTATCAATTGATTATTGTGGTTACACGTGGTGGGTCTCTCCGGCAAAGATGCCGGTCCGTAGTCGAAGGTGGTCGGGGGTGGCTTGCTTGAGGCCGAAGAGCATAGACCCGTGCCGAGGGGTTGTCGCATCTTTAAAGGCTTCCAACGCAAACGGTGTGCGGCCAGGATACATCTGTCTCGCCAAGTGCAGCAGTTGAGTGGTATCTTTCGGGGTTTTGAAGACCACCAGGTAGTGGGCATTTAAGCTGATGTTCCGATGTTCTTTGTTTTTATTGAACAGATTCTGCACAATGTAGATGATGCTGAGCCGTCGATGATGGCTGCCTTTGGTAAAGAGTTGGGTGACCCGCGCATCCGTCTCCGCCATGAGATCATCCAGAACCACGAAGGTGTCCGGTTCCAAATCGGCCAGGTTAGGTAGGCCTTCCACGAACGTGATGTGGGACGCTTATGCCGGTGCTAGGGGCCGTGTGGTCATATCATCCAAGTTGCCACATGAACAGGTACAATAAAAGCGTACCTGAGATACAACACATGTCACGAATCGTTAGATTCTTGGTATGGGCTTTAGAATAGGTTAACCGGAAGACTATACTGTGAGGTCATGTGACTCTGTCAGTATGTCGGCACCTCTTCCCACTTCCCTTATATGTGTTGTAATTGCCATACGCTGCCTGCCATTCTCCGTAACACCACACGACTCGGGCAATGGGTGGGGTGATCATGCTGTCGGCGTGTTGAAGGAGCTTCCTGACTAAGTGCGTTTTGCCGGACCCCGTCGGTCCTGCGATGACGCAAGTAAAGGGGTGCTGCCACCGAGGGTCCATGGTTCGAGCTGTATCCGCTGTCGTGTTAACCCGCTCTTGTAAATTTGGTACGAGTGAACTGGAGTGGTGGTGTGGGTACAACGTGGGTCGTCGTCTGTTGACTGTGAGTGATGAAATCCGGTGGGTTTTCAGACGTAGTGGGTGTACTTGGTGTAGGTGTTGACTGTATACTTGGTGTGGAGCTCGATGTGGCTTGTACACGGGGTGTGGTGGTGGTGATGACTGGGCTCGATACGGGGTTGACTGGTGCTATCTGTAGACTGGTTTCACTGCCACTCACAGCTGGAGTTCTAAGTTGGTTAAGTAGCGTGCTGACATAGGCTACGTCGTAAAACACACCTCCGTACAACACACTCAGCAGGGTTAGCAATATTACCACAAAGCCCACTTGCGCTTTGCGCGTTTTGGGAGACGCTGTGTTCAGAGGCAGCTGCTGTTTGTCCATATCACTGTGGTCGGACGTGGAATGAAGGATGACGGCAGTGGTGTCTGGCTTTATAGTCGTTTCACCTGGTTGGCAGCGACCCAGGAATTGAAGGAACTGGGCCAGCCTTGCCATTTGACGAAATGAAACAGTTTGCCACGCCGACGTTCCGTTTTCAAAATCTGCTCCACCGTGTAGTAGTCTTGCTGTGTTTTTACGACAGGCTGTAATTCCGTCTCGTAAAACGTCCATAGCAACGGTTCCCCTTGAAGATCTTCTAGTTCATAGACTCGCTGCTGTCGGGGTAGGCGCCGTTTAATCAGGAAGTGCTCATCGCTCCAGTTGGGCAAGTAACTTTTCTCAAATTGACCTTTGATTTTACTGATACGTACAGGGTCCCCGACCGTGAACACCTCCTTCGGCGTTCGCTGCCATTGCCTGGGGTACAAGACACGCCGGACATGGGCTTCATTGCGTTGGGTCACGGTAATGGGGGCTGTCTCTATACTCCGGAGATAGGCTCGATTGTAACCACTCACAAGTTTCGGGAGAACATCGATGTACCGCCTTGTATTGTTATAGGTGAAATATTTATACATGCGGCCTTTGAATGCCCTGTTGAACCTTTCCACCACGGAAGCCTTGGTCTCGTTGTACGTATGGAAGAAAAACACCTTATGGGCTTTCAGAAACTGTTGGAACCGTCTGTTGAGGAATTCCGTGCCTTCGTCGGTTTGCAAATACAAAGGTTTGCGCCCGGTCTTGAAGATGTCCTTGAACGCCGCTATGAGATTCGCCCCCGTTTTCGTTCGGATGGGTACCACCCACGCATACTTCGACAGGATATCGATGCACGTCAAGATATACCGATTCCCATCGTTGTGTTTGGCAAAGGCGCTCATATCGACCAAATTCGCTTGCCACTGGGCATCTATTCCTCCCACGATGACCCGGTTCCGTAGAAAATGGCGACGGACAGATCGATGTAAGGTATAGGCGGCTTGTTTTCTTAACCAATCTCGAACTTGGGCACGTTGAATCCCCTGGGGTTTGGCCGCTCGATAGAGAGCCGTGAATGCACTATAGGCCGCCGGACTGTCGGGACTGCAGTATAAGTTATCCAACACCTTCTCCCAGCTCTTCATGGTGACAAATGATCATGGACCCTGGCTCTATCGTTTATTTATAACGCGTATATCTTGGGCCGGAGTTTCTCTCTGATTTTCTACGTTGGCTTCTGCCAGTACAGTGTCCATGGTAAATGACCAGCCCAACTCGTCTGATGACCGCTCTTCTTCCGTAAGCACTTGATCCACATCTACGACGGCATCTTCCAATGCAGACCATAGATCAGGGTGAAGGGTAAAATGCACTGTACCCCCATCTAGCCGAGCCAATTGAGCAAAGAAGGGGCCGCGTCGGATGTACACATCGTGACACAAATGAATGAGGTCGCCGTCCAGTTCATCAGACAACACCCGTTTGAATTTGGTTCAGCCCTCCCGAGACAAACGAATGTGAGCCGGGCACGGTTGTGTAGGGTCCGCATCACAGATGTCTCCCACCTCCTCCATGATATCGACCGTATCCGCATAAACGTGCAAGAAAACCTCGGGTGTCAAGCTGAGAAACGCCCGTATTATATTCTCCGTCATGGTCAATACGTGAATGGTACAAGATTTGACTGTCACTCGTATTTATAGGGAGAACCCCGTGAGATCAAAGGATCGGGTGGTCATGTCAATGGGCTGACTGAGTCTAGCCGGATAATCAATGGTATCGTCGTCTGCCTCCGCTTCATTGCTAGACATTTGTTCATTGGTTTCTGCCTCCGCTTCTCTCAGGGCACGAGCCCATTCCAACTGAACAGCTGACCGCTCGTCCGGTGTAAACAGCTGGTCCACGATAGGCACCACTTTCTCGAAGGCTGTCCACAGATCGGGGTCTAGGGTGAGGCCTCGCGTAAGGTCTTGGTAACGGCCCAGGCGTGGGAAGAAGGATCCACGGTGCACGTAGATGGCATTGTCTATGTGGATGAGGTTTAATTCCGTCGAGCTCACCACTCAACACCCGTTTAAATTTGGTCCAGCCGTCACGGTGTAGCGTAACCGTATTCGATACGGTCTCAGCGCGCGACCAGCAAACATCTCCAAGGTCTCCACGAGGATGACTTTGTCTTCATAGACGTGTAACCCCACCCGGGGTGTAAGGGGAAGGATGGCTCGTAGAACTGGTGCCATGGCTGACCCAATGACGAACGGTGAATGACACACACTCTGACTGTCTCTCGTATTTATGGTCAGGTCCCTCGGTGACACGGTTGACGCAATGACGAACGGTGAATGACGACACGCTGACTGATTCTCGTATTTATGATGAGGTCCCACTGTCAATGCCACAGCGCCAGGGTCAATAGGGCACAGACCATTAGTGGGCCAACCAGCCGTCGCTGGTTCCGGCGTGAGCGCTCGTGGTCCATAGCCCGAGCATCAAGGATGGCTGTCATAGTCCAGTAGTGGTGAGTGATGGCACACCTCTCCATGAGTGAATTAACCACGGTGGCATGCTGCAAAATGCGAGTCGCATAGGGATGAATGTCCGTCATGGCTCTGTAACCGTAGAAATGAAGGTGTGGGATCCAGAGGGACGTGTTTTATAGACCATGTCACTTTTATACACCTACATAGAAGTACCCAGATGGACGCGCGCACGTCAAGAGCCCGAATGTAGGCGCGGACGTCAACGAAATGCTAGTACCCGGATGGACGCGCGGACGTGAAGTCCCCGGATGCACGCGCGGACCGCGTCGAAAGCCTACCGTGGGGATCCAAGTCCCCGAGGCATGGAAAAACCCGGTGCTTATCGATTGGCTGATTGTTCGATCGCTGATTGGTCCAAATGGAACTACCCATCCTTCCAAGGTTAATCTAGAATCCAACCAAGCTCGTAATTTTTCCTTCGGGGAGCCAACTCAGGGCGGCTCCCCCAGCCTGGGTATGATGTAACATTGGGGGTAATAAACTGTACAAACATGGCTGAACTTGTTGTTATTCACGACAACCGATATCCGCTATACTTGTATGAAATATATACCCCGATGTGATATGGTACCCTTGCACACCCGGATAACCCGCGCGTGCTGCGACCGGATAACCCGCGCGCGCTGCGGCCGGGGCGGGCCGGGCCGGGGAAAACTCACAGACAGGTCAGTACATGTATTCCTATCATGTTCCCAGGTCACACCCCATTCACACAGACCCTCATACATACCCGGATGCAGGCGCAGACGTCAGCGAAATTCTGGCGGGAAAAACCCCACAGACAGGTCAGTACATGCCCTATCATGTTCCCAGGTCACGCCCCACTCACCCAGCCCGGAAGTGACGTCATACCCCTAATTTTTCACGCATCCACCCATGACTGGATGCCCCTTCACGAATGCTTCACTTTGATACCTCACTCGACCCAATCGGACCATGCAGCGTATTTGAAGTCTGGGGACTACTTTTTCTCCGCGGAAGCTTTTTCTCGCGACCGCATCACCGTCAGACCGCATCACCGCGGAGGAATTCGAGGTCAAAAGTCATGTGACCTTGCCTTCTCAGACGAGGTCAAAATACTCGCTTCTGATTGGCTGTCAAAGCAAAAATTGGAACTCTTCTGTGTTCGGAGGTAGCTTTTTTCCTCAATATGCAAATTTTTGACGTCAAAGGTCAATGCGACACGAAAAGCGTTTCCCTACTACTGCCGCCGCCGGGAGAGACTAAATTGGCCGAAGTGTATAGCCGCACTGCTGTCGTACGATCGGGAAGCTGCACCTACATTGCCTATTTCACTGCTAGCTTCGGGCATAGGAGTCCACAGCCAGCTGTTTACAGTTCGGGTCGATGTGTTGATATAAATCCTTTTAAGTTATAAGATACTTCCACGGGAGGCTAGGTGACTTGTTCACTCCTGTCTAGGTTGGGTAGTTCTTGCAATGGGAAGATTAAGACAAAGGGGAAGATAACTTGTTGATCGGTGACTGTTGCCCGACAGACTAGGTAGTGGCATCTCAAATCCGGTCCGAGTTGGCATAGGCCGTAGTCCTCTGAATCGAATCGACGAGTAAATATCTTACAATGGCGTTGACTGGTTAATCATATAGATCACACATCCTTCACTAATGATAAACTTTACAATGCACAAGTTTCAGTGACAACGGCGCAGAACTTGACTACATTAGCTTACGGTCTGTAAGTAACAGGTTCGGATAATATATACACACACATCGTTTATCGGCTCAGCTGATATCGGAATAACATTGTACTTCCAGACTACCCTTCGTCTGGGATTATATTATTTCTCACCTATACACACTGGTGGATCTTGCTTTGGTCCACTTGGTATTGTAAATACGATAGCACACCAGTGGGGAAATAGGGTATCTTCCGAGTATTATATTATCTGAGAATTATATCTGTAAACTCTTCAAACATTTGTATAACAATACATTTGCCAACATTGAGCATGTTGATTCGTCTCTCGAGTCTGTGCTGTCGGGTAGACGCTTCCGAACGTGGATGTCGGTGCTGTGCCGTGGGTCATGCAACGACGCTTCGCAAGTAGTATAGGAAGAGGATTTGACCTGGATGGGCTGTGGCGGAATGTGCCCCAACATTTTCATAACCATACGCACCAAAAGCGCGTCACTCTAGATGGGCCCGGGGCATCCACACTTCCACCGCACGGAAAAAAGTTTGAATTCGAGAGTCCATTTCCCGTGATCTGGAGTATTTGCTGAGGGCTTTTTTTTTATAACATTTACATAATTTCCATGCTTCATTGCGTGGAAACTAAATTACAGCAGCCAGTTGTCGATCCCAAAACCCGGAGGGGGGGGGAGGGGGGAGAGACCCTTCCACTTTTACATTCCATTACTACTGGAACGTTTATACCGCTCGTTCGTTTCACGGTGAACGCCTGTAAGAAATCTTATTGAAATCGATTTTCCCAGAAAATGAACGAAATTTGGCCTATTTTCGGTCATTTTAATAGATTTTCCGGAAATATGGAGTACATTTCGTTGGAAGAAAATTGGTCTCGGGTTAAAATTGCTTGACTTGACTGAATTTAGTGTGAGCATTCCCTTCGAGAATAGAAGATATACCTTTAGATGAGTTTTCGGGAGGGCTTGGTAGCCTTTAAAGATGCAAAAGCTATACCAAGGGCTATTTCTGGCAACGAGGGGTCGATTGTGGACTGCATCCTCATGACGTTCCAAGGATGCGCCGTGAAAAGTGTCCTTGGTCTCGTTTTGAAAACGGATACAGCGCGCGAAAATGACCCCGAGCATGCGATAAGGGTAGGTTGGCGTGAAACTCGTCTTTCTCGGAAAGACTGAATTCTTTTGAAAGAGAAAGAGTGACTGCTGATTGAACAGCACTGTTCCTCAAACAATATAGTTTATGTATAATATTCACCAGGCCCGGTAACTTGATTTCATTTACCATATATAGTTGTAAACTTTAGACACTGAGGTCAATTCATCTACAACTATCAGTGATTTGTAAAACCCCTGATCACAAAATTGAATTCATCCGCCTGCAAACTAAGATTGTCTGATGACATATCCATTTATCAGGGAATTCAAATTCAGAGAGAAAAATACATGGGTATAACGATTCTACGGAGCCGTAAAAGGAACATGGAATTTTTTTTTTAGCCCCTATTAAGTAACGACTTAATAACTGGTTATAACGTCTGAAATAAAATCTTATTATTATTATTATTATTATTAATAGGGGCCAAATTTGTTTTTTGCCGTGTCTTTTTTTACGGCTCTGCACGATTCTGTTCATGGTATGCTAAACAAGCGTGCGCTCTATACGTTTATGTCCGATAGAGATCTGTCAATTCTGGAAAGGGGGCGGCACCCAAATTTACTACGCCCAGCATCAACTGTGGATTTATAATGCAGAAATATGACGTCGTTCCTCAGTGTCATCGCCAGTCACGCTCGTCGTTCAAGATCAACATTCTGTGAGAAGAGGTGAGTAAACAGCCTTTGGTGTATTTGATCTTTCTTAGACTTAATACCATAGTCCTTAGATCCGACATTTAGTCACCAGCCATTCTCCACAAAAACAACCCTGTATACAGGATTGCTACATTCGTTATCGAAAGGTGATTTGGTAATATGCGAAAGGTTTATCATTCGGGTTCATGGTAAATCAAATTATTCTTAATTAAGCCGACATATTAGTAAAATAGTGTTACTTTTAGATTGCAAACAGCTTCCACATTTTATCTACATCAGGTTCAAACATGCATTCTACCTTTAAAAGACATTTGAACTTTCAGATGTATCCTTGTTTAGCAGAGAAAGGCACGGTTGCCTGATCCGTGCGAATTATTTGACACCCATCATTATTTGCTCAATTATAATTTATGGATTGAAGTGTGGGTTGCCGAGGGAGGCTTTCCTCTTTCCTGTGGAAAGGTATGATTGCTTTTTAAGTCACCCGATATCGTCAACTTTTCCTATTTCTGGTGAATGTATATTTAATACGAAGGTGCCAGGTAATAAAGTAACAGCTTTTTTTCGGAAATACATATCTTTCTCTCGATTTGTAAGAAGGGCATATAAATGATACTCATCTTCAATCGCATTTTGCTCACATTTTTCTCACATTATATCTTGTTCTGTCTAATCTCCTGCTATCATGGTGATAATATGATTGTAAAATTGTAATCTTCTCTCTCGTGATGCAGTCGAAGAGTAAGTCCTTTTTCATTCTATGAAAGTATAAGTAGTAGTGTCTACTGATTTAAAGTCGCATTTTCCAGGGAGGTAACTCTTAGTTCCCGTGTAGCATCCGCCAGGAGGCGCCACCAGCTCAAGAGACCAAAAACTACCTCCAACACAGAAGAGTTCCAATCTAGGGGGAGGTAACTCCGGGTCACTATAGTTCCGGCAAAGGGCCCCTGGGCATGTATTCCTCCGCGGTAATGCGGTCTGGCGGTGATGCGGTCACGGGAAAAAGGTTTCACGGAGAATGTGGGTGTTACTATGGGTTGTGGAGTCTCGTTTTTCTCGTCTCGCCGAGAAAAACACAATGGGAGGGGTCCCGGAGCGAATCGGTGAAATTTTTGGGAAAAGTCACCGAGGTCTGTATATAGGCTCATACTGGCTATATGGGGGGAGAGGTGGTCAATTTTTTTGTGGGTGTTACTATGGGTTGTGGGGTCTCGTTTTTCTCGTCTCGCCGAGACAAACACAATGGAAGGGGGTCCCGGAGCGAATCGGTGAAATTTTGGGGAAAAGTCACCGAGGTCTGTATATAGGCTCATACTGGCTATATGGAGGGGAGGGGAGGGATGGGCAAATTTTTTGTGGGCGTTACTATGGGTTGTGGGGTCTCGTTTTTCACGTCTCACCGAGAAAAACACAATAGGAGGGGTCAAGGGGCGAATCGGTGAAATTTTTGGGAAAAGTCACCGAGGTCTGTATATAGCCCCATGTAGTCCTATACTGGCTATATGGGGGTATAGGTTCAACCTGGGAAATTCACACACGTTCATTGTGATATGGGTTGTATGGTCTTGTTTTTCACGTCTCGTCATTTAGAACACGATGGGAAGGGTCCTGGAGCGAAGCGGTGAATTTTTTGGAAAAGTACCATATAGCCCATATAGTCCCATACTGGCTATATGGGGGTATAGGTCCAATCTGGGAAATTCACACACGTTCATTGTGACATAGGTTGTGGGGTCTCGTTTTTCTCGTCTCGTCATTTAGAACACGATGGGAAGGGTTCCCGAGCGAAACGGTGAAATTTTTCGAAAAGTACCGGGTAGGTCTGGATATAGGCTCATATAGCTCCATACTGGCTATATGGGGGTATAGGTTCAACCTGGGAAATTCACACACGTTCATTGTGATATGGCTTGTTTGGATTTGTTTTTCACGTCTCGTCATTTAGAACACGATGGGAAGGGTTTCGAAGCGAAACGGTGAAATTTTTGGAAAAAGTTCACCGAGGCCTGGGTAGGCTCATATAGCCCCATACTGGCTATGAGGGTATAGGCCCATACGGGGTGGACGTTTTGGGATCTAGGTGAGCCCCTAATGATCCTATGGTGTCGTTTGAGGTCTTATTTTGAAGCTCTCGTGGAGGAGCATGAGCAGTCTGGCCGTAGTATAGAAAGCATTTTGGGGGGTATGTGAGTGTGTGCGCTATGGGTCCGAATGGGTCGTGGAAGGTGTCGAAGTGAAGCTTGTGTGGGGTAGTCAGAATGGCGTGTTTTTAAGTGCAAGTCGCGTCAATCTGCGCATGCGCAGTTGGTTGTAGTAAGTAAAGTGGCCATTTTGGGGCAGTGCAGTGCAAGGTTTTTGATATCGAGATGCACCGTCCTTGGTCCGAATGCGTCGTGCGGGGTGTCCTTTTGTAGCTCTCGGGTTGTAGGGACCGATTTGAGGGCTGCCCATGTCATCTGTGACGTCATCGGTGACGTCACCAGTACGAGTAGTAGCGAAATGGACATTTTGGGGCAGTGAAGGAAGATATTTGGGGGAGAGGGACCATCCTTGGTCCGAATGCGTCGTGTGAGGTGTCACTTTGTAGCTCTCGGGGTGTAGACTCCGATTTGAGGGATGCTCACGTCATCTGTGACGTCATTGGTGACGTCATCAGTACGAGTAGTGGCCAAAGTGGACATTTTGGGGCAGTGAAGGAAGATATTTGGTGTAGAGAGGGACCATCCTTGGCCCGAATGCGTCGTGTGAGGTGTCATCTTGTAGCAACGACCGCTAACGCCAAGCTTAACGCTTCAACGCCCTGGTGAAATAGCTCAGAAGTTCTGATTTTCTAGATATTCCATGGAATTGTCACCAATTCTTCGAAATGCAGTGACGCCCGTCAACGCTGGTAGTTACGCCTCAACGCTCTAACATAATGCATTGACGCCATTATATAGACCGGAGAGAGAACAACAACAACAACAATGATGACACTTGAGAGAACAACAACAACAACAAGTTTTTTTTTCATAAAGTTTATTTTCCCCAATGTTACATCATACCCACGCTGGGGGAGCCACGTTGGGTATGTTTACAACTCAAAAAGACTCTTGCCCAATCAGAGGCCACCATTTGCATCTGTCCTATTCGTTCCTGTCCGTTAGATGTATTCTTGTCCAATCAGAAGTCGCCATTTCAGAAAGTTCCATCTTTGCTCGGTGTGACCTAAGGGTCGTCGGGCAGGCCTGGATATTCTTCGGGCAGCATGTCCTGGAACAGTTGTTTGCGCATTCTGATCGCATTTTCCAGGGCCTCGGTGGGTGGTAGCCCCATAGCCTCTTCCAAGTGACGCTTGGTCTTCATGATGGACCCGTGGGTGGGGTCGCCTTTAATTTCAAGCGGTAGTAAGGTATACGGTTCATAGATCGCCATGGCTGTTTTCCTGATGCGGGGGCGCATTTGGGTGTACGCCTGTTGTAAATTATCCTCTCCGGCGTCCTCGATCGCTGCAGCTTAAGTATTGATAGCTGCTGTCACAATACGATCCCAGAAGGTAGATTCTGCCTCACTTTCCACGGACGTAGGCTGACTATCTGAGGTCAAGCTCTCCGTATCACTAGAAACAATCTCTGTTTCGGTATCAGTCGATACACTCTCAGCAGTCTCTGTATCAGCATCCGCCTCAACGAACTCCTCAGAGTCTTCAATCCCATGTATATTTTTCTGGTGTCGCATCATATCGTAATGTCTGGTGAACGTGCGTTCGCACTCAGAGCAAGTATAAGCCATGTTGACGGTTGAACGTGGACTGTGCGTGTTTTTGGAAATACGCTTGCTTTGATAGACAGTAACACCCATCAACGCTTAGCTTAACGCTTCAACGCCCTGGTGAATTAGCTCAGAAGCTCTAATTTCCATGGAATTGACACCAATTCATCGAAATGCAGTGACGCCCGTCAACGCCCGTCGTTACGCATTAACGCCCGTCTCAACGCCTTAACACACTTTTTTAACGCTTTAACGTCGTTTAATGATGCGTTCGAACAAATGTGTCTTTTGTGCTATTGCTCTGACAAACGCCGCTTTCCAGTTCATGCCCGAGGTTTTTAACATCGACGCTGTTCTTTCAATTTCCATATGGACTGGGTCCTTATCCAACAATTTCATATGGGTCACGAGGTCGACATACCGCTGACGTAAAGCCCGTCGTAGTCTGGGTGCCAATCTGTTATGGGCTAAAATTGCGGCTTCCCCTTTCGAATACCCTTTGCGTTGAAACTTGTTTTCTGTGACTCGCCCATCTCAGCCTATGTTTATGTATACTATGATTGTCTTTTTGAATTTGGTGCTAATACTGTTATATGGAATATGGAATAGGTCTTTGGATTATGGACACGGATATTCTCTAATGGACGACGGCTGAATTATGGATGACGGATTAGACGCTTGTAATTCATACTTTCTTTGGACAAATCCTTCCATAGCGTCGAGTTCACATTATGTTCATTCCCTTGTACGGGTTTGAGTTGGTCCTTCACGGTTGGGTGATATTCCGGGACTGATGGTATGAAGGGGCCCCGCTGTATGGGTGTGGGTTGCTGCCGCTGCTCTACCAGCTGTGGACTCGGTGGATGGTGTCGGGGATATGGCGTTGCGGTGATCCCTCGCCGGGTAGCAGGTGGGTCGTCAGCCGGCGATCTTCGGGGGTATGGGCTTTTAAATCTACGAATAGATAGCCGTACGGACGACTTGTTGCCCCTTGAAACGCCTGCATGAAATGGTCGATGTTCTGAGGATAAATTCGACTACCAAACACACGGATTTGGGATGGGATTGGAGAACAACACAAAGTATTGGCAGTTCAAGGCAATATCTCTGGACGCCTTCCCTTGAGGAAAGAGATTCTGGGTCAAATAGATGACGGACAGATTCCTATGATGGGATCCTTTAGTAAACAAGTCGGCAACGTGTGAATTGTCCTTGGCCGCACTCATCAGATCATCTAGCACTACCACGTTGGTTTGCTCGGGGTCAAAGTAATACGGTTCGTCTATGTCGTGGGGAATCTCTGGGACGAAACTCACATTCTGTAATCGCGTAGTTTCGTAGGCGGGCTGCCATTGGCTATAACACCAAACAACACGTGTCGGGGCTGGGGTTGCCACATCTTCCTCTAAGAACTTCATCACCCAGGACGTCTTTCCACATGCCGTAGGGCCATACGTATAGGGATGCTCTACTGCACTTGTTGGACCTATAGCGGGACTCGGCGGTGTCTCTTGGTTGTGTTTGCCTTGAATGTGCCTGAGCATACTATCGCGACGAGAGAAGGTTCTCTGACAGAACGTACACGTACACGACATATTGATCTGTCGACCAATACATAAGGACTGATGAGGGACACATGTTCATTCTTATATGTACAGACACCACCACCAACACCACCACCACACACTACCACCACACACACACACACACCATTGTGGCGAAAATTCGCCAGTAAAAACGTTTAAGATCTATGTTTGGATAAAGCGCCCACATTCTTGAGCCTCGACTTCAGCACTAAAACATAAACATTAGACCGTCGAGAGCCTCACGCATACATCGTCTGTGTGATGAAATTGGCCTGTTGAGAAATTTACCCCCAGAGTCGGAAATCCGTGAGTTTCATCTCTTTCACGTCATTTCATGCAAATTCCTACTTATATATGTTTGCACAATAGATCCAAGTTTATTATGGCGAAGTGTCAGCTCATAATACGTAGTATTCTAGACGCTATAGATTTTAGAAGTTTATCCAAATTCTTGACAACCTGATTTGCCGCCAGTTTTCACTGCATGCATGTGTTGTTGTTGTCAAGTTATAGGATTTTCGGTCAGAAAGTGTGTTTGTCGGACGAGTTAGCGTCTAAGACATTATAACTTGGAAATTGATAGTATGACGCTTACCATGCGGATAGGAATCGTTCAGATAGCATCTCCATTCTTCTGTTTTATAGCACGGAACACCGATATGTTTTCGTTGCGAACACGCTGTTTGAGGGTGAAGCGGGAACTTGGCGGGGAAGTTTGACAGTGTTTCCCGACCTCGTTTCATAAATTAGCGACGGTAGAAGTTGTATTTAAACACACAATACAAACTCCAGATCTTTGGGTATATTTCTCACATAAGTTCAGTCAGAAACATGAAATAATTATATGGAAATTATTTAGTTATAAAATTGTATGGGGTATGGTAATATTTCCCCATTTCGTATTTCTCAGCCGTTCTGTGTACAATTGTGATTGACAGTAGCCAAAACTTCGGCTCTCGGCCAATCAGATCGTCTCATTTCGTGTAGTATTTTAGGCTCCGCCTGCTTTGTCAGAAATCTATAAATAGAGCCGTTCTCGCACAGTACACTCGGTGATGCTCTCAGAGCCGGACATGATACAAGTTCTCTCCGACAGCTAAAATAAAACCGAAGTTGCTATCGTACAAACAACCAAAATAAATAGCAAAATTTTCCGCAGAATTAGCGCTGCAAGAAGAGCTGTACACCATCTAGAAATCCTGTTCTGCTTAACATGGCAATTCCCATTTGCTGAGCTTAACCTGGGAAATCCCATTTGAACTTCTAAGGATAACTTAGCTGAGCAAAAGTCATAAACAGTGAATAATCATGAAAGTTAGTTCTAGTAAGTAAGGAAAATAAACACTTTTGGCACGTAAAGCGGTTATAGCAGAATTTAAGCCAGCACAACCAAATCTGCTCAGGCAACCGATTTGGCACAGACCGTATACAGTGTTGGGTCTCGAGTCGGCGGCAAGTTCAACCGTTTCCGCACAGCAACATTGTATCCATAACCTTTTCGGCACACAGCGTATTTGTATTGTACTCTGTGCAAGTCGTGTAGATCCATATCATTGGAAATACAACCATAACAACTAGTTCAGAGATGTCAGATTTATTTTCAACATGGTGCAAACATATATGCAAGGAATAGCATAGGCAATATATGAAACTGGTATACAGCAGAAATTGTATATAGGTGAATAAACAGTTATAATGTTATTTGTTGAACTTGAACCGTTGTTGATGTTCATCATTGGTATAGGACTATAGTCTATTGCAAAAGTGACTGCAACTGAATTATTCAATTCCGCTACAAATATAAGTCAAGGGACCATATAATTTACTATGGTGACTGGATGAAATACCACAACAATAGATGTTGAAACCTGACCACAGCAGTATCAGCAGCGAATGGAGCAAGTGTTATGATTGAGTGTATAAGTAATTGGTGACACGACGAAAACGTACCCCCTTGGTAGCGGCACCCCCGAAGAGAGATTGGTTATATTTGTGTTCAAGTCTATTGAAGCAGAGGTTCAATAAGGTTTCATACTGAAGAAACAAGGTTGTACAGATTAGAAACCAGTGTAGAACAGTTCTCGCTCGAGTCTCACACAAGGAACGAGAGTTCATACAGGTCGTATCACCCTTAGTGGTACTGGTGGCAGCATACCTAGACATTGAAATATAAGTTTCTATACTAACTCATTTAGTACTGGAAATTTCCGCTACAATTGGTGGCAGCGGTGGGATTGGTATTGTTTCTACAGTACTTGGTGTCATAAGTACATAAACTGTCATTAAGCCTTGCTGAACTGTTAAACACATCCAGACGAAAAATGCAGAGAGATCCAGACACCAGTGTTAATGAGGCCAGTCATCCCGAAGTGTCATTTCATCCATCACATCAACAGTAGTTGGAAGATGAGGTAGTGAGCATTCCGGCTTTGAGAACATCCCCCGCGTGAGTTGGCTAGACGACGTAACTCACGTGTAAGGCGCAAATCGTCGTCAAATGAAATGAATACCTCATAGGTTATAGTGACAGTTCATGGAAGGAATAACTGCAGGCCAAATCCTAAATAAACAGATGTACATCCACAACTCAGACAGGTAGACAGGGCTGCGAAGCGAGCAACTCCGATGAACAAATTTGAAGATTTCAACCAAGTTGATAGAAGTTCTGGGAACAAGATTTATGGTGCAAGGTGAAGTTCACAGGTTAAGCAAAGCTGATGAGGGAACATCAACACAAGTGAGGAGCGTCTACGCGAACTGGGACAGGCGATAAGAGAGTTGGCCACTTTCTTTCATTCAACATCCTGGTATGGACACTCCACATCTTGAATGGCTGACAATTATATCCTTCTTCAATGCTGTAGAAAACTTGGATACTCTAGTATACAGATATCCAACCAGTCAGTGTAAACCGATAAATCATCAGCGGTTGCAACTTTTGCACTGGAGATCAACGGTTACAGGCAGGTAGATGCACAGTGTAACCATGGCAACCCTGGTGTTACAGACAAGTTCAGCAGGCGTGCAGATGTCACACACTGCAATGAGGATTCGATGATCAAATCTTCCCTGGAAGTGAAAAACAAAGAATGTGTTAATAGGGTATCATACGGATATGTCAAAACACAAGCTCAAAGGTTAAAAGTCATTCTAGTATCGAATGTTGAAGGTGTCAGGAGAGGACACGTGATCCACGATTGTTCTGGCGTGGATTGAAACATATCAGCTATAAATTGCACAACGTAAATCGGAAAACGCGATACAACCGGCCCAAAAGGGCAAGGATCGGTTGTAGGTCCAAGGAAGCTCCATGAAACAGATGAAGATGGGACAAACAGCTATTCGTCAGAAATAACGTGTTTCACCTATGTAAAACCGTCAGCAACAACATAGACAGGATAACGAAGCTGTATGAAAGGTAGGGTTAGAACCACCAGGAAGCGGATGACTATGTTCCAGGCCGAAACAGAAACTGTATTTGTTATTGATAAATTTTGATCTTGAGTTACAATTTTATTTGAGTGTGTATACCACCATATGCTGCAGGAAAAGTCGACCTGTAACACAGACAATGTCCATGCAGTTAATGACAGCTAATCAGACATTATTGAATATCAGCGGAATCTCTGAAATGGATACCAACCAATCAGTTATGTCATACATGTAGCTAACATACAACTACATAGGATCCTGGAAATGGACTTTCTAATGAAGAATGACTGTGAAATTCATCTAAATGGAAACTGCTTGACATGTAACGGTCAACAAATTCTATGTCATGGGCACCAGTTTTGCTGTCGTCTTGTAGTTTCGGAGACGACCATTCTTCCGCCAGGACAGCAACTATCTGTTGCTAGTCGACCTGAACTGGGAAGCAGCATCCTGGGTAAATGGGCCATATGCGAACCTTTATAGGGAAAACCGAAAAACGTTGAATGAGGTGCGGATAATTTTGGTTGATACAGAACGCGAGTCGTAGTCATTGGGATTCATATATGGGTGCGACATCGCAGGGACTAAAAGCGCTGGGCCTAGTCCTGAGTTAAACATTGCAGTAGTTGTTGAAGAAACTAAAGAGGTCCTTGAAGCTAGTAAAGAGGAAACTGTTTCTGTCAAAATTCTGTGATGTAAGTTCGAAGTAACATTACCAGATTTGGAGTCGCTGTACTTAAGGAAGTACCATTATACGTGGGATATAGATCCAGCTAGCCAATGTTTGGTAAAGTGGTTGCTTAGAATTATTTGCTCAGTCTGATGTAGACTTGGGAAGAGCAAAATGAGTAAAACTTAACATTCGAGTCTGGAGTCGCATCACCTTTGAGATAACCATATGAAGAAGAAGCAATGTTGGAGATATCTTTCGATCACCAGGCAGATTCTGAGCTTGCCCCCAGAAGAATCAACAGTGAAGAAACCACCATCCAGCCCTAGGTAGAGGAACGGGTCCTTCCATCAACTCCATCTACACAACCTGGAACAGATGAGAAGATTTAAGAAATAATTTTTCATTAGTTCAGTGTTTCGGTCGAAAATCTAGAAAACTAAACAAAATCCAAAATCTTAAGGGACAACTGAAATATTTCAGCATAATTACTTTTCTTTATGTTTCAAGTATATACATGTACTGAGAGCTTAATGCCACAATGACATTGATTACAGAAGGACTTGATGAACTTTGTTGATCTGAATGGAGATAATTATTCAAGGGCAACCTCAATTTAACAAGACCAGTATGATTTTTATAATGTGTGACCAGTCTGAAAATGATAGGTATGTGAACGCATATAAAAGAAACTGATAATTAATAAGTTCAAACCAGAAAAGGCAATGGACATTATGATCTGCCCGAAGAAGACATTTGGACTGTATGAACACTTATATGAACTGCTATGTTCTTTGCATGATATAGTTAACGTTGGACAGTGTTAAAGTTACTTTACCTGTTTAATTGCTAAACAAAGAAGCAATACATTTGTGAGAGAAAATTGTAAATACCAGTTTAGAGTAGGAGCATAGAAAAGAATTGAAACCATCAATGAAAAATTTGTGAAGGATATTGCATGAAATCTCTATAAGCCAAGTTATCCCTTGTTCGGGGACGAACAAGTATTGGGAGGGGGTAGTGTGGCGAAAATTCGCCAGTATAATGTGTTTTAAGATCTCTGTTTGGATAAAGCGCCCACATTCTTGAGCCTCGACTTCAGCGCCAAAACATAAACATTAGACCGTCGAGAGCCTCACGCATACATCGCCTGTGTGATGAAATTTGGCCTGTTGAGAAATTTACCCCCAGAGTCGGAAATCCGTGAGTTTCATCTCTTTCACGTAATTTCATGCAAATTCCTACTTATCTATGTTTGCACAATAGATTCAAGTTTATTATGGCGAAGTGTCAGCTCATAATACGTAGTATTCTAGACGGTATAGATTTTAGAAGTTTATCCAAATTCTCGACAACCTGATTTGCCGCCAGTTTTTACTGCATGCATGTGTTGTTGTTGTCAACTTATAAGATTTTCGATCAGAAACTATATTTATCGGACGAGTTAGCGTCGGAGACATTATAACTTGGAAATTGATAGTATTACGCTTACCATGCGGTTATTAATCGTTCAGATGGCATCTCCATTCTTCCGTTTTATCGCACGGAACATCGGTATGTTTTCGTAGCGAACACGCTGTTTGAGGATGGAGCGGGAACTTGGCGGGGAAGTTTGACAGTGTTTCCCGACCTCGCTTCATAAATTAGTGACGGACGAAGTTGAATTTAAACACACAATACAAACTTCATATCTTTAGGTATATTTCTCATATAAGTTCAGTCAGAAACATGAAATAATTATATGGAAATTATTTAGTTATAAAATTGTATGGGGTATGGAAATATTTCCCCATTTCGTATTTCTCAGCCGTTCTGTGTACAATTGTGATTGACAGTAGTCAAAACTTCGGCTCTCGGCCAATCAGATCGTCTCATTTCGTGTAGTATTTTAGGCTCCGCCTGCTTTGTCAGAAATCTATAAATACAGCCGTTTTCGCACAGTACACTCGGTGATGCTCTCAGAGCCGGACATACAAGTTCTCTCCGACAGCTAAAATAAAACCGAAGTTGCTATCGTACAAACAACCAACTGGAAGGATAGATGTTTATAGTATTCAACCTAAATAAATAGCAAGATTTCCCGCTGAATTAGCGCTGCAAGAAGAGCTGTACACCACCTAGAAATCCTGTTCTGCTTAACATGGCAATTCCCATTTGCTGAGCTTAACCTGGGAAATCCCATTTGCTGTGCGGAGCCAGGTTATTTCAATGCACTCTGCTGAGAGCGGCACGAAGCCATACCGCGACAGTTGAGCTGAACTTCTAAGGATAACTTCGTTGAACAAAAGTCATAAACAGTGAATAATCATGAAAGTTAGTAAGTAAGGAAAATAAACAGTTTTGGCACGCAAAGCGGTTATAGCAGAATTTAAGCCAGCACAACCAAATCTGCTCAGGCAACCGATATGGCACAGACCGTATACAGTGTTGGGTCTCCCCAGTCGGCGGCAAGTACAACCGTTTCTGCACAGCAACATTGTATCTATAACCATTTCGGCACACAACGTATTTGTATTGTACTCTGTGCAAGTTCTGCACACAGCGAACTGGGATCTGCTGTGGATCCATATCATTGGAAATTCAACCATAACAACTAGTTCAGAGATTTCAGATTTATTTTCAACATGGTGCAAACATATATGCAAGGAATAGCATAGACAATATATGAAACTGGTATACAACAGAAATTGTATATAGGTGAATAAACAGTTATAATGTTATTTGTTGAACTTGAAACCATTGTTGATGTTCATCATTGGTATTGGACTATAGTCTATTGCAAAAGTTACTGCACCAGAATTATTCAATTTCGCACAAGGGACCACATAATTTACTATGGTGACTGGATGAAATATCACAACAATAGATGTTGAAACCTGACCACAGCAGTATCAGCAGCGAATGGAGCAAGTGTTATGATTGAATGTATAAGTTGGTGACACGACGAAAACGTACCCCCTTGGTAGCGGCACCCCCGAAGAGAGATTGGTTATAATTGTGCTCAAGTCTATTGAAGCAGAGGTTCAATAAGGTTTCATACTAAAGAAACAAGGTTGTACAGATTAGAAACCAGTGTAGAACAGTTCTCGCTCGAGTCTCACATAAGGAACGAGAGTTCATACAGGTCGTATCACCCTTAGTGGTACTGGTGGCAGCATACCTAGACATTGAAAAATAAGTTTCCATACTAACTCATTTAGTACTGGAAATTTCCGCTACAATTGGTGACGAGCGGTGGGATTAGTATTGTTTCTACAGTACTTGGTGTCATGAGTACATAAACTGTCATTAAGCCTTGCTAAACTATTAAATACATTCTGACGAAAAATGCAGAGATCCAGACACCAGCATTAATGAGGACAGTCATCCCGAAGTGTCATTTCATCCATCACATCAACAGTAGTTGGAAGATGAGGTAGCGAGCATTCCGGCTTTGAGAACATCCCCCACGTGAGTTGGCTAGACGACGTAACTCACGTGTAAGGTGCAAATCGTCGTCAAATTAAATGAATACCCTATAGGTTATAGTGACAGTTCATGGAAGGAATTACTGCAGACCAAATCCTAAATCCTCTACAACTCAGACAAGTAGACAGGGCTGCGAAGCGAGCAACACTGATGAACAAATTTCAAGATTTCAACCAAGTTGATAGAAGTTATGGGAACAAGATTTATGGTGCGAGATCAAGTTCACAGGTTTAGCAAAGCTGAGGGAACGTCAACACAAGTGAGGAGCATCTACGCGAACTGGGACAGGCGATAAGAGAGTTGGCCACTTTCTTTCATTCGACATCCTGGTATGGACACTCCACATCTTGAATGGTTGACAATTATATCCTTCTTCAATGCTATAGAAAACTTGGATACTCTGGTGTACAGATGTCCAACTAGTCAGTGTAAACCGATAAATCATCAGCGGTTGCAACTTTTGCACTGGAGATCAACGGTTACAGGCAGGTAGATGCACAGTGTAACCATGGCAACCCTGGTGTTACAGACAAGTTCAGCAGGCGTGCAGATGTCACACACTGCAATGAGGATTCGATGATCAAATCTTCCCTGGAAGTGAAAAACAAAGAATGTGTTAATAGGGTATCATACGGATATGTCAAAACACAAGCTCAAAGGTTAAAAGTCATTCTAGTATCGAATGTTGAAGGTGTCAGGAGAGGACACGTGATCCACGATTGTTCTGGCGTGGATTGAAACATATCAGCTATAAATTGCACAACGTAAATCGGAAAACGCGATACAACCGGCCCAAAAGGGCAAGGATCGGTTGTAGGTCCAAGGAAGCTCCATGAAACAGATGAAGACGGGACAAACAGCTATTCGTCAGAAATAACGTGTTTCACCTATGTAAAACCGTCAGCAACAACATAGACAGGATAACCAAGCTGTACGAAAGGTAGGGTTAGAACCACCAGGAAGCGGATGACTATGTTCCAGGCCGAAACAGAAACCGTATTTGTTATTGATAAATTTTGATCTTGAGTTACAATTTTATTTGAGTGTGTATACAACCGTATGCTGCAGGAAAAGTCGACCTGTAACACAGACAACGTCCATGCAGTTCATGACAGCTAATCAGACATTATTGAATATCAGCGGAATCTCTGAAATGGATACCAACCAATCAGTTATGTCATACATGTAGCTAACATACAACTACATAGGATCCTGGGAATGGACTTTCTAATGAAGAATGACTGTGAAATTCATCTAAATGGAAACTGCTTGACATGTAACGGTCAACAAATTCTATGTCATGGGCACCAGTTTTGCTGTCGTCTTGTAGTTTCGGAGACGACCATTCTTCCGCCAGGGACGCAAAAGATTGTTGCTAGTCAACCTGAACTGGGAAGCAGCATCCTGGGTAAATGGGCCATATGCGAACCTTTATAGGGAAAACCGAAAAACGTAGAATGAGGTGCGGATAATTTTGGTTGATACAGAACGCGAGTCGTAGCCATTGAGAGTCATGAATATGGGTGCGACATCGCATGTTCTTTATAAAGGGACTAAAAGCGCTGGGCTTAGTCCTGAGTTAAACATTGCAGTAGTTGTTGAAGAAACTAAAGAGGTCCTTGAAGCTAGTAAAGAGGAAACTGTTTCTGTCAAAATTCTGTGATGTAAGTTTAATAGTTTGAAGTAACATTACCACATTTGGAGTCGCTGTACTTAAGGAAGTACCATTATACGTGGGATATAGTTCCAGCTAGCCAATGTTTGGTAAAGTGGTTGCTTAGAAGTATTTCCTCAGTCTGATGTAGACTTGGGAAGAGCAAAATGAGTAAAACTTAACATTCGAGTCTGGAGTCGCATCACCTTTGAGATAACCATATGAAGAAGAAGCAATGTTGGAGATACCTTTCGATCACCAGGCAGATTCTGAGCTTGCCCCCAGAAGAATCAACAGTGAAGAAACCACCATCCAGCCCTAGGTAGAGGAACTGGTCCTTCCATCAACTCCATCTACACAACCTGGAACAGATGAGAAGATTTAAGAAATAATTTTTCAGTAGTTCAGTGTTTCGGTCGAGAATCTAGAAAACTAAACAAAATGCAAAATCTTAAGGGTCACCTGAAATATTTCAGCATAATTACTTTTCTTTATGTTTCAAGTATATACATGTACTGAGAGCTTAATGCAACAGTGACATTGATTACAGAAGGACTTAATGAACTTTGTTGATCTGAAAGGAGATAATTATTCAAGGGCAACCTCAATTTAACAAGATCAGTATGATTTTATAATCTGAGATCAGTCTGAAAATGATAGGTATGTGAATGCAGATAAAAGAAACCTTGGACTGTTAATTAATAAGTTCAAATCAGAAAAGGCAATGGACATTATGACCTGCCCGAAGAAAACATTTGGACTGTATGAACACTTACATGAACCGTTATGTTCTTTGCATGATACAGTTAACGTTGGACAGTGTTAAAGTTACTTTACCTGTTTAATCTGGGTATCCAGTTTGTTCTGTGATTGCTAAACAAAGAAGCAATACATTTGTGAGAGAAAATTGTAAATACCAGTTTAGAGTAGGAGCATAGCAAAGTATTGAAACCGTCTATGAAAACTTGTAAAGGATATTGCATGAAATTTCCATAAGCCAAGTTATCCCTTGTTCGGGGACGAACAAGTATTGGGAGGGGATAGTGTGGCGAAAATTCGCCAGTATGATGTGTTTAAGATCTATGTTTGGATAAAGCGCCCACATTCTTGAGCCTCGACTTCAGCGCCAAAACATAAACATTAGACCGTCGAGAGCCTCACGCATACATCGTCTGTGTGATGAAATTTGGCCTGTTGAGAAATTTACCCCCACAGTCGAAAATCTGTGAGTTTCATCTCTTTCACGTAATTTCATGCAAATTCCTACTTATCTATGTTTGCACAATAGATTCAAGTTTATTATGGCGAAGTGTCAGCTCATAATACGTAGTATTCTAGACGGTATAGATTTTAGAAGTTTATCCAAATTCTCGACAACCTGATTTGCCGCCAGTTTTTACTGCATGCATGTGTTGTTGTTGTCAACTTATAAGATTTTCGATCAGAAACTATATTTGTCGGACGAGTTAGCGTCGGAGACATTATAACTTGGAAATTGATAGTATTACGCTTACCATGCGGTTATTAATCGTTCAGATGGCATCTCCATTCTTCCGTTTTATCGCACGGAACACCGGTATGTTTTCGTAGCGAACACGCTGTTTGAGGATGGAGCGGGAACTTGGCGGGGAAGTTTGACAGTGTTTCCCGACCTCGCTTCATAAATTAGTGACGGACGAAGTTGAATTTAAACACACAATACAAACTTCATATCTTTAGGTATATTTCTCATATAAGTTCAGTCAGAAACATGAAATAATTATATGGAAATTATTTAGTTATAAAATTGTATGGGGTATGGAAATATTTCCCCATTTCGTATTTCTCAGCCGTTCTGTGTACAATTGTGATTGACAGTAGTCAAAACTTCGGCTCTCGGCCAATCAGATCGTCTCATTTCGTGTAGTATTTTAGGCTCCGCCTGCTTTGTCAGAAATCTATAAATACAGCCGTTTTCGCACAGTACACTCGGTGATGCTCTCAGAGCCGGACATACAAGTTCTCTCCGACAGCTAAAATAAAACCGAAGTTGCTATCGTACAAACAACCAACTGGAAGGATAGATGTTTATAGTATTCAACCTAAATAAATAGCAAGATTTCCCGCTGAATTAGCGCTGCAAGAAGAGCTGTACACCACCTAGAAATCCTGTTCTGCTTAACATGGCAATTCCCATTTGCTGAGCTTAACCTGGGAAATCCCATTTGCTGTGCGGAGCCAGGTTATTTCAATGCACTCTGCTGAGAGCGGCACGAAGCCATACCGCGACAGTTGAGCTGAACTTCTAAGGATAACTTCGTTGAACAAAAGTCATAAACAGTGAATAATCATGAAAGTTAGTAAGTAAGGAAAATAAACAGTTTTGGCACGCAAAGCGGTTATAGCAGAATTTAAGCCAGCACAACCAAATCTGCTCAGGCAACCGATATGGCACAGACCGTATACAGTGTTGGGTCTCTCGAGTCGGCGGCAAGTACAACCGTTTCTGCACAGCAACATTGTATCTATAACCATTTCGGCACACAACGTATTTGTATTGTACTCTGTGCAAGTTCTGCACACAGCGAACTGGGATCTGGTGTGGATCCATATCATTGGAAATTCAACCATAACAACTAGTTCAGAGATGTCAGATTTATTTTCAACATGGTGCAAACATATATGCAAGGAATAGCATAGACAATATATGAAACTGGTATACAACAGAAATTGTATATAGGTGAATAAACAGTTATAATGTTATTTGTTGAACTTGAAACCATTGTTGATGTTCATCATTGGTATTGGACTATAGTCTATTGCAAAAGTTACTGCACCAGAATTATTCAATTTCGCACAAGGGACCACATAATTTACTATGGTGACTGGATGAAATATCACAACAATAGATGTTGAAACCTGACCACAGCAGTATCAGCAGCGAATGGAGCAAGTGTTATGATTGAATGTATAAGTTGGTGACACGACGAAAACGTACCCCCTTGGTAGCGGCACCCCCGAAGAGAGATTGGTTATAATTGTGCTCAAGTCTATTGAAGCAGAGGTTCAATAAGGTTTCATACTAAAGAAACAAGGTTGTACAGATTAGAAACCAGTGTAGAACAGTTCTCGCTCGAGTCTCACATAAGGAACGAGAGTTCATACAGGTCGTATCACCCTTAGTGGTACTGGTGGCAGCATACCTAGACATTGAAAAATAAGTTTCCATACTAACTCATTTAGTACTGGAAATTTCCGCTACAATATATGAGGTATATACAAATTATTAATCCTGCTCGAGATATATTTCACTAGGGACTTAATATAATCTCATTATAAAGTCACTGGTTTCACCGGAAATTGCGATAGTGTCAAACCTTAACATCGGTCTTAACCGCTGCAGATTTCTCAACAAATTAATTTTGTCTGAATCGGTACCGGTACACATTTTATAAACATCTCATGAACACAGAATGAGTTTGGCACGTGTAGGCTGTAGTCGATTACCATTGTGCCAAACCATGAACCACACCGGTACATACCCGCAGAGTTTCATGTATGTGGTTAGGGAATGTACGAAACAGTCCAACGAGCAGCCCCTCTCCGGTATATCTTGTTGTTTTATATCAATGGGTTATCTGTTTACCAAAATAAACTTACTCAAACCCATTAGTATTATAATACTGAGCGGCCTTATATCGACCAGCAGTTTCAAACTGGAAAACCTGGGATACCGTATGCGATCTGTATACCATACCTTCGGTTAAAACTAGGGTTCTATCACGGGGAGGGGATTAATCATGGCTTTGACAATAACCTGTGTCGGACATAACAGATTACGATCTGATAATTGAAGCTACGGTGCGGATATAATTTCGACATTTGAGCTACCTGTAATATTGTTATATAACTTACAGGTAATAAAATCTCAACTTTATAACATAGTCAGCAGCCATTAATACTGGAATTAAACTACGAAATATGTCAGATGAAATACTTCATCTTTTTATCCCATAACTTTCAGCTAATATCTGAGCATTATCCAATGAGAATCGAATTTAGCAATGCTCACAGGCCAGTTCTTTTAAATACCCGTTACAAAGACCAGTTGGAACGAGAAGAACTCGGAACATGTTGAACGGACCACAAGGGATTTCTTTAGATATTGTTATATTATGGAGCTATGCTAACCGAGAGTGTACAAAATAAAGCAAAATAGAAAAAAAATATGTCCAAATCTATACAGAGCATGCTGTCAGTAACACCGCACCGAAAATTACCTTATTTGATAGGTAAAGTATCTTCATATGTGTTTCATATTTGGGGAAAAAACACATTTATTTAGTGGAGCATTTTTGTAAAACTTGTGACATGGTTGTATTAGAAGACTGGTACCATTTTGTAATGCACGTCCTCTGTATATTGAATTTAATGAAGCTGAAAATCTCGGATGGGGTTTTCGGGTAAAGCGCCTCAAACGGTATATACAATCTGTTATACGGTACGGATTAAAATTCATCGGCGGTTTAAGCCGTTTTATAATTACATAACACTTGAGGAGGAGGTGCCCCACATCCCTCCGGCAAAGCATGCATTCTCGTCGACGAATCGGCACATTTTATAGTTTTCAAAGTTAAGAGGAAGCAATTTAGTTGCGGGGGCGACCATTAATTGCTAAAAATCTCTATTCCATAGCAAGTAAACTTTGTCAGTATCAACGGCTAGATTACAAAAATAAAGCTTGTTTCGCATTTATAAACGCGTATCGATATTGAAAAAAATACATCTCATGCCTGAATCCATTTGACTTTCTAGTTATATTTAACTTATACAAAACGATGACCTTTTCGTCATGGAACTATTCATTTACACAAACCTAAAATATAAGGAAATCCTCACAGCCCAACAGGCGAGGGCCCCGGAAAGTCAGAGGTCCTAGATCGTCAGAGATGCGTTCTAAGCGTTTTCTTTGAAATAAATCTGAATACAATGTATACAGATTCATGGTTCTATTTTCACGTTTGTTTCGCTCAACTTGCACGCATCGATATTGAAAAATACAACACACCTGCTGCCCGAATCCATTTGACTTTCTAGTTATATTTAATACATACAAAACGATGACCGTCCCGTCCTTGGACTTCAGAAAGCATACGATACAGACACCAATCATTTACACGATGCTAAAATTGAAGCGAATCCTTACTGCCCAACAGACGAGCGTCCAGTGGCCGCCCACGTCCCGGAAGCTCCGGGGTCCTAGATCACCGATACGTTCTACGCGTTTTCCCGGAAATATATCGAAACATAATGTATGCATATTTATGGTTTGATTTTCACTATTGGTTCGCATAAGCATGTATCGATATTGAAATATATCAGTCCTTTTGCCCGACGCCATTTGACTTTCTGGTTTAACACTCGCCAAACAGGCCTATTTTTCACCACGACACGTAGGGCGCTCGCGACGATGTCTGATTTTCAGAAACAATATTGAAACTCCAGCTTAAATAGTACGCTCACAAACCACATGAACAGATGATGGTCTATCTAATTCACCTATAGCGATACCCGATAGCGCTCCTTGGTTAAACTCGGATTAATACGAATCACTGTATAAGCTTTTAATGGCTATGTATGTAATGCCATTTTCCGGTATATACCAGGCCAGCCTTTATGGACCGTTTATCGTTTAAAATACAAACAGTGGCACCTTAAAGTAATAGGAAACATATGGTCAAAGTATATTCCATGCGGAAGAGTGATGCCCCCAGTGTCCAAAAAGCATAACGGCCCTTCAAATGCCTTTTCCGCACCGTTCTCTGTCTGCGTATGCGGACCATAGCCTTACTTCCACGACACACCCGTCCAGTCGGACTCTACGAGTGCTTCACTATTACACCTCCCACGACCCAATCGGAGCAATAGTGATCCCTCAATCACTCAAACACAGTCTTTCTTCATAACTGCCCAAGTGCGCATCCATAGCACGATAAGACTTCCAACAAACACCATCGAATTTAAAACGTCCATTGCAATAGACTTTTTCTACTGCGCATGCGCAGATAGACGCTATTTCCACACCCCACCCATCCAGTTTGACGCTTCCCCACAAGAGCTTCACATTGATACCTACCATGACCCATTCGGACCAAGAGTGGCCCACCTCGACCCCAAAACGTCACTTCCCATGCCCTTTTCCCACAATTCCCTGTCTGCGCATGCGGAGAATGTTGAAAACGGATGACACACTAGTACAGTCGGATGGACCCTCACGAATGCTTCACGATGACACCTCATACGACCCAATCGGACCACTAGGCGTCCACCTAGGCCCCAAAACGTCCATTGAATTTGGTGCTAATACTGTTATATGGAATATGGAATAGGTCTTTGGAGTATGGACGCGGATATTCTCTAATGGACGACGGCTGAATTATGAATGACGGACCAGACGCTTGTAATCCCAATACACTTTCTCCTATGCGCAGACTAACGTCAGTTCCACCTCACACCCATCCAGTCGGACGTTTCCTCGTGAGAGCTTTACATTGATACCTCCCACGACTCAATCGGACCAAGAGTGGCCCACCTAGACCCCAGAACGTCCCTTCCCATACCCTTTTCCCACAATTCCCTGTCTGCGCATGCGCAGAATGTTGAAAACGGACGACGCACTAGTCCACTCGGATGGACCCTCACGAATGCTTCACGGCACATCATCCGGCCCAATCGGACCACAAGGGGTCCACTTAGACCCCAACACGTCCATTCCAATACCCTTTGTCTACTGCGCATGCGCAGAATGTTCCACGTCAAGCCCATCCAGTCGGATGCTTCCTCACGAGAGCTGACGAGAGCTCACCCGATCCAATCGGACCACTAGGGGCCCACCTCGACCCCAAAACGTCCACCCCAGCGCTACTTGCCCAGTGCGCATGCGCACATTGACTTTTTCAAAAAAGCCCATCGTGTTCTACGTGGTAAGACGAAGAAAACGAGATCCAACAACCCATACCGCAAATGAACATGTGTGGGTTTCCCATTAGGTTAAACATTGTCCACTGAACCAGTATGGGCCTATCCACCCTAGCGGTATAGTGATCTGCCCTCTGGTAGATATATAAGGATATTTTCAACCTTGGTTTGTATGGTGTAGTGGATAACGTGTCTGCTTCTGGAGAGAGTAACCCGGGTTCTAGTTCCTCTGGGACCCTTTCCATTCTCCCACTGTATGGCTATGACGAGAGTTCCCCACTTGCCATTTATGCTGGGCATAGCTCTGGCGATATTGTCGCGGAGCCTGTTCCATGCATTCCATTGATGCTTTGGCATTACATGCTTATTGACCCTTATATTCTCCCGGAGATGGCCGGACATTGCCGGAGATGACCGGACATACCAGGAGATTGCCGGACATTCCAGGAGATTCCCGGACATTGCCGGACATTCCCGGAGAATCTTCCCCGTGTGTTTGAATTCTCCGGACTACTTTCTGTCCGCGGAGGCTTCTCCCCGCGACCGTATCACCGTCGGGCCGCATCAACGCGAAGGAATACATGCCCCCAAGGGTCATTTCCGGACTTATAGCGGCCTTGACTTCTACGATCACGTGACCTCCACGTGACACCACAAAAGTGGGTCGAAGATGCTGTTATACTACTACTTACGATCTGATAATTGGAGCTATCACCATGATATAACCTACAGATAAAAACATCTCAGCTTCATATAACATAGTCTGCAACCACTAATACTGGAATCGAAGCTACGATATATAACAGGATTCAAATGAGATATTTCATCTTTGCATTTCATAACGTTCTCCAACGAGGATTGAATTTAGCAACACTTTCAGACATGTTCTTTCTGAATATTCGCGACATTTCGGAACGCGGCATTTTGACACAAAGTGGAGAGTATGACATTTCGGCACGCGACATTTCGGCACCTTTTTTACAGGCCAAATTATTCTAAAATTTAAGATTTTCACATCTTTTTTTAACATATCTTTAATATATAAACATGTCATTTTAGGGGTTAGCAAGTTGTAAATTCTCTGGTCGCGAATATCTGCGACATTTCGGCAACTTTATTTCACATATGCATTTGGTTTAGAAAGACATGGTGTCATTTTATTACTATTGAAAACCTCATCAACCAACCTTAATATGTCTAAATAAGGTTATCGAACTGTCGCGGATAATCGTGGGTAACTACGAAAATCCTTAACTTGGTAACCCTTAAAATGATCTATTTATATGTTAAAATATGTTAAAACAGATTTTTTTTTTATATTTAGCTTAATTTGGTGAGAAAAAAAGTTGCCGAAACGTCGTACCCTTCATTTTGCGCCGAATTTTGCGCCGAAATATTCTTGGACCATATGCCTGCTACTTATAATATCTCTGTATGGACTATTGGGAGGACTTTCGTTTATGCATTTTCGTTTACTAAACAGATTTTAATTATTCGCGTATTACGTTTGATCCAGTTTAATGCTGATTCATTGAAACCATGAGACAAATACTACATAGCAGCAGATTTAAAACGTTATTCAGAAAATGGAAAAGAAAGGTACAACGGAAATTAATTTGGATAAATATTATTACAACTTTGAACGTCCAGAATATAATTACATTCAGCTCAATGTTTGCCGAGGTTGTGTTTGTAAAATGGTCTGTAGGTTAGAGTTACATGATAGCTTAAATCGGAAACGGGACTTTAGCATACAGTAGCGCAAGTAGTCCACGGCATTTAAAATCAGGTTTTGCCGGGGGAGATAACTCTTGCATCCACCAGGGGGCGCTGTTTCCAGGTTAAAGGTATAGGGGACTCCCCGTCATCTCCCCAAGAGACCAAAAAGCTACCTCCAACACAGGAGAGTTCCAATTGTGGCAGGGAATGTATTCATCCGCGGTGATGCGGTCTAGCGGTGATGCGGCCGCGGGAAAAAGCTTCCGCGGAGAAAAAGTAGTCCCCAGACTTCAAATACGCTGTATGGTCCGATTGGGTCGAGTGAGGTATCAAAGTGAAGCATTCGTGAAGGGGCATCCAGTCATGGGTGGGTGCATGTAAAATTAGGATTTTTTCCCGAAACTATAAAAAGCGGAACACGGACTTTACCCCTACAATAGGGGTCTGTATTATACAATATAAGGGGAAATGCCTGTATGGGGTATGGGGATGGTCAATTTTTTTCGTGGGCTTTACTATGGCTTGTGGGGTCTCGTTTTTCTCGTCTCGCCAAGAAAATGACAATGGGAAGGGTCCCGGAGCGAATCGGTGAAATTTTTGGGAAAAGTCACCGAGGTCTGTATATAGGCCTATAGGCTGGCTATAGGGGGGTATAGGTCCAACCTGGGAAATTCACACACGTTCATTGTGATATGGGTTGTTTGGATTTGTTTTTCACGTCTCGTCATTTAGAACACGATGGGAAGGGTCTCGGAGCGCAACGGTGAAATTTTTGGAAAAGTACCATATAGCCCATATAGTCCCATACTGGATATATGAGGGTATAGGTCCAATCTGGGAAATTTACACGCGTTCATTGTGATATGGGTTGTTTGGTCTTGTTTTTCACGTCTCGTCATTTAGAACACGATGGGAAGGGTCCCGAAGCAAAACGGTGAAATTTTTGGAAAAGTACCATATAGCCCATATAGCTCCATACTGGCTATATGGGGGTATAGGTCCATCCTGGGAAATTCACACACGTTCATTGTGATATGGGTTGTGGGGTCTTGTTTTTCACGTCTCGTCATTTAGAACACGATAGGAAGAGTCCCGGAGTGAAACGGTGAAATTTTTGGAAAAGTACCATATAGCCCATATAGCTCCATAGGTGGCTATGGGAGGGATAGGTCCATCCTGGGAAATTCACACATGTTCATTGTGATATGGGTTGTGGGGTCTTGTTTTTCACGTCTCGTCATTTAGAACACGATGGGAAGGGTCCCGGAGCGAAAAGTACCATACAGTCCATATAGCTCCATACTGGAGCTCAGAAGTTCTGAGTTTCTAGATATTCCATGGAATTGTCATTAATTCTTCGAAATTGAGTGACGCCCGTCAACGCTCGTAGTTACGCCTTAACGCTCTAACATAACGTCTTGACGCCATGATATAGACCGGAAAGAGAACAACAACAACAACAAGGATGACACTTGAGAGAACAACAACAACAAGTTTTTTTTTCATATAGTTTATTTTCCCCAATGTTACATCATACCCACGCTGGGGGAGCCGCGTTGGGTATGTTTACAACTCAAAAAGACTCTTGCCCAATCAGAGGCCACCATTTGCATCTGTCATATTCGTTCCTGTCCGTTAGATGTATTCTTGCCCAATCAGAAGTCGCCATTTCAGAAAGTTCCATCTTTGCTCGGTGTGACCTAAGCGTCGTCGGGCAGGCCTGGATATTCTTCGGGCAGCATGTCCTGAAACAGTTGTTTGCGCATTCTGATCGCATTTTCCAGGGCCTCGATGGGTGGTAGCCCCATAGCCTCTTCCAAGTGACGCTTGGTCTTCATGATGGACCTGAGCGTGGGGGCGCCTTTCATTTCAAGCGGTAGTAAGGTATACTGTTCATAGATCGCCATGGCTGTTTTCCTGATGCGGGGGCGCATTTGGGTGTACGCCTGTTGTAAATTATCCTCTCCGGGGTCTTCGATCGCGGCAGCGTAAGTATTGATAGCTGCTGTCACAATACGATCCCAGAAGGTAGGTTCTGCCTCACTTTCCAGGGACGTAGGCTGATTATCTGAGGGCAAGCTCTCCGTATCACTAGATAGACTCTCAGCAATCTCTGTTTCGGTATCAGTCGATACACTCTCAGCAGTCTCTGTATTAGCATCCGCCTCAACGCACTCCTCAGAGTCTTCAATCCCATGTATATTTTTCTGGTGTCGCATCATATCGTAATGTCTGGTGAACGTGCGTTCGCACTCAGAGCAAGTATAAGCCATGTTGACGGTTGAACGTCGACTGTGCGTGTTTTTGAAAATACGTTTGCTTTTATAGACAGTAGCGCCCATCAACGCTCAGCTTAACGCTTCAACGCCCTGGTGAATTAGCTCAGAAGCTCTGATTTCCATGGAATTGACACCAATTCATCGAAATGCAGTGACGCCCGTCAACGCCCGTCGCTACGCCTTAACGTCCGTCTCAACGCCTTAACACACTTTCTAAACGCTTTAACGTCGTTTAATGATGCGTTCGAACAAATGTTTCTTTTGTGCTATTGCTCTGACATACGCCGCTTTCCAGTTCATGCCCGAGGTTTTCAACATCGACGCTGTTCTTTCAATTTCCATATGGATTGGGTCCTTATCCAACAATTTCTTATAAGGTTCTGTCAGATTACAAGCGTCTAGTCCGTCATTCATAATCCAGCCGTCGTCCATTAGAGAATATCCGCGTCCATAATCCAAAGACCTATTCCATTTTCCACATAACAGTATTAGCACCAAATTCAAAAAGACAATCATAGTATACATAAACATAGGCTTGTTTCCTGCAAGAGAGAAGCGGTCAACAGTTTTCAATGATGCCGGCAAGACATCATGATGTTCCAAAAATATCAAATCCGTATCGCTGATCAGTATTCTTAATCCATAATATTCGTTGTAAAGTCGTCATCTAAAGAATGATGTATCTCAGTCACGCTTTGATTGTGACTGTTCATATGAGTACCATGAGGTTCTTGAAGTACATGGGTTGAGACGGCCCTAGCCCCGGGTTAAGCGGAATTAGACACAAGTTACGAAACGTAGCGCCATAGATCTTGCACGCTACGTTCGTATTTTGCTATCAGCATGCGATATGTATCGCCAAATTTGAGAAACTTTGAGTGTAGGCGCTTGGTGGAATAGCCCTGTTTTTAAGTTTCTGCACCAGTGTTTTGTGACGTTGATTAAAATCGTCACATTTAACACAGGATCTAGCAAATGCTACTAAGCGAGATATGTATACGCCATATGCAGGTCCCACTGGAATATTACTGCCCAGAAAGGGATAGTTTACGATGTCGAAATTGTAATCATCTCTTTTGTCATAAAGTCGACGAGAGAGAATGGCCGCTTCATTTTTATAGAGATATAGATCTAAATATGATGTGCCTGTAGGGCTATCTGTAGTTTCCTTCAAATCCAGTGAAGGTGGATATATATCCTTCACTGCCTCATTTATATAGCGGTTATCCACAGCGAGAAGATCGTCTATATAGCGTTTGGTGAATGAGAAGGAGCGGGCTTTGAATGGATCGGTTTTTGAAAGCGCCTGCATATAGTCATATTCATAAGAGAACAGATACAGGTTAGCCAACAGGGGTGCACAATTAGTACCCATTGGAATACCTATATGCTGCTGATATATTGTGTTGCCAAATTTCACATAGATATTATTAATGAGAAATTCAAGCAACTCTATAAACAAAGAAACATCCCATGGATGATATCTCTTGTATGTAGTAGAGCTAAAGAATGCTTTATGGCTTCTGACATTAATATATCTACGATCAGTTTTTTTGAACACAGATACTATTAATGAACTTAGACGGGCAATAAGGTCCTGATGAGGACGTAGTATAGAGAGTCGAGAAATTCCATGTGGATACATGGCTGTACGGTATGTGACCTTGGATACATGTCTGTACGGTATGTGACCTTTAGCATCAAGTTCTTCCGTAAGACATTTTTGAGTTTTTCAATATCCACATACATTCCACGCCAGAGTTCTTAGAAATAATGGCGCAATACCTTTCCCAAAATGCTTTTACCTCCTGAAGGGCCCTCGTCAATAGGGTTGAAAGAAGCTTGGTGGTGCAGCTTCTAGAACCAGCTATGAATATAGCTTTGTATGGTGATTTATGCATTTTGGGAGTCCAGTATAGTTTTGGTATGTCGTTATGATTGGTTGAAAGACAAATACCTCTTTCCCTGAGAAACTTTTTGTGATTGTTAAATAAATCTTCCAGAGTAAATGCAGTTTGGGAGTAAGTAGACGTATTTGATGAAGATATGTCTACACTCAAATCTTTAACCAGCACCTGGTAATAGTAATATTTACATATGAATATTATATCATTCGAAGCTTTGTCTGCTGGGACTATGACGAATTTACTCTGGAGATTTGCTAGAACTTCTTGCGAATTGAGGTTTCTCAGTACTTGTTTTGCTTGGGGAAGAGTACTTCTGTCAATATGGCGGATTGTTTCAACGACCTTGCTCTTGGTGAGGTCCAGCCAATCAGCGAGTACTGTAGGTTCAACTTTTTGTCGCTTAGACCAATCAATAACGTACTGTTCTAATGCAGACAGGACTATCTTCTGGTCGGCCTCCAGATTTATTCTTCTTGGCTCTCTATATTTAGGTCCTTTCATCAGGAGTAATTTCAGATCCTTATCACTCACCACATCAAGGTCACCAGTCACAATATGTTTGCATGGTGTATAGATAAAGTTCGACGATTCACAATCACAACTATAACCTCCTGACATGTATAAGTTCCAGTCAAACTCCTGGACAGCATCGTCGCGATAGTATGCTCAGGCACATTCAAGGCAAACACAACCAAGAGACACCGCCGAGTCCCGCTATAGGTCCAACAAGTGCAGTAGAGCATCCCTATACGATGACGGTGAGCGGCCCTACGGCATGTGGAAAGACGTCCTGGGCGATGAAGTTCTTAGAGGAAGGTGTGGCAACCCCAGCTCCGACACGTGTTGTTTGGTGTTATAGCCAATGGCAGCCCGCCTACGAAACTACGCGATTACAGAATGTGAGTTTCGTCCCAGGGATTCCTCACGACATAGACGAAACGTATTACTTTGACCCCGAGCAGACCAACGTGTTAGTGCTAGATGATCTGATGAGTGCGACCAAGGACAATTCACACGTTGCCGACTTGTTTACTAAAGGATCCCATCATAGGAATCTGTCCGTCATCTATTTGACACAGAATCTCTTTCCTCAAGGGAAGGCGTCCAGAGATATTGCCTTGAACTGCCGATACTTTGTGTTGTTCTCCAATCCCATTGACAGAGCACAAATCCGTGTGTTTGGTAGTCGAATTTATCCTCAGAACATCGACCATTTCATGCAGGCGTTTCAAGGGGCAACAAGTCGTCCGTACGGCCACCTATTCGTAGATTTAAAAGCCCATACCCCCGAAGATCGCCGGCTGACGACCCACCGGCTACCCGGCGAGGGATCACCGCAACGTCATATACCCCGACACCATCCACCGAGTCTACATCTGATAGAGCAGCAGCAGCAACCCACCCCCATACAGCGGGGCCCCTTCATATCATCAATCCCGGAATATGACCCAACCGTGAAGGACCAACTCAAACCCGTACAAGGGAATGAACATAATGTGAACTCGAGGCTATGGAAGGATTTGTTCAAAGAAAGTATGAACGCCGAGATGGGCAAGACGTTGAGGGTCACAGAAAGCAAGTTTCAACGCAAAGGGTATTCGAAAGAGGAAGCCTCAATTTTAGCCCATAACAGGTTGGCTCCCAGACTACGACGGGCTTTACGTCAGCGGTATGTCGACCTCGTGACCCATATGAAATTGTTGGATAAGGACCCAGTCCATATGGAAATTGAAAGAACAGCGTCGATGTTGATAACCTCGGGCATGAACTGGAAAGCGGCGTATGTCAGAGCAATAGCACAAAAGAAACATTTGTTCGAACACATCATTAAACGACGTTAAAGCGTTTAGAAAGTGTGTTAAGGCGTCGAGACGGACGTTAAGGCGTAACGACGGGCGTTGACGGGCGTCACTGCATTTCGATGAATTGGTGTCAATTCCATGGAAATCAGAGCTTCTGAGCTAATTCACCAGGGCGTTGAAGCGTTAAGTTAAGCGTTGATGGGCGTTACTGTCTATAAAAGCAAACGCATTTCCAAAAACACGCACAGTCGACGTTAAACCGTCAACATGGCTTATACTTGCTCTGAGTGCGAACGCACGTTCACCAGACATGACGATATGATGCGACACCAGAAAAATATACATGGGATTGAAGACTCTGAGGAGTCCGTTGAGGCGGATGCTAATACAGAGACTGCTGAGAGTGTATCGACTGATACCGAAACAGAGATTGCTGAGAGTCTATCTAGTGATACAGGGAGCTTGACCTCAGATAGTCAGCCTACGTCCGTGGAAAGTGAGGCAGAACCTACCTTCTGGGATCGTATTGTGACAGCAGCTATCAATACTTACGCTGCCGCGATCGAGGACGCCGGAGAGGATAATTTACAACAGGCGTACACCCAAATGCACCCCCGCATCAGGAAAACAGCCATGGCGATCTATGAACAGTATACCTTACTACCGCTTGAAATGAAAGGGGACCCCACGCACAGGTCCATCATGAAGACCAAGTGTCACTTGGAAGAGGATATGGGTTTACCACCCACCGAGGCCCTGGAAAATGCGATCAGAATGCGCAAACAACCGTTTCAGGACATGCTGCCCGAAGAATATCCAGGCCTGCCCGACGACGCTTAGGTCACACCGATCAAAGACGGAACTTTCTGAAATGGCGACTTCTGATTGGACAAGAATCTAACAGATAGGAACGAATAGAACAGATGCAAATGGTGGCCTCTGATTGGGCAAGAGTCTTTTTGAGTTGTTAACATACCCAACGCGGCTCCCCCAGCGTGGGTATGATGTAACATTGGGGAAAATAAACTATATGAAAAAAAGAAAACTTGTTGTTGTTGTTCTCTCAAGTGTCATCCTTGTTGTTGTTGTTGTTCTCTCTCCGGTCTATATCATGGCGTCAAGGCGTTATGTTAGAGCGTTAAGGCGTAACTACTATTGGCCCCGATAAGCCCGGGGACCGATATGCTAAGGGGTACATTGGAACTCTTCTGTGTTCGGAGGTAGTTTTAGTGAAATCGGAAGATAACACCTCCCACGACACAATCGGACCAAGGATGGTCCATCTCGACACCAAATACCTTCTTGCACTGCCCCAAAATGGCCACTTGACTTACTACAACCAACTGCGCATGCGCAGATTGACGCGACTTGCATTTTAAAAACACGCCATTCTGACTCTACCCCACACAAGCTTCACTTTGACACCCTCCACGACCCATTCGACCCAAGGATGGTCCCTCTCTACCCCAAACACACCCCTACATAGCACCCAAAATGCCCCTTTCGCTACTACGGGCCAGATTGCGCATGCGCAGAATATTGAAAACGGACGAACTATTAGTCCAGTCGGATGCTCCTCCACGAGAGCTTCAAAATAAGACCTCATACGACACCATAGGATCATTAGGGGGCTCACCTAGACCCCCAAAAACGTCCAATTCAGTATGGGCCTATACCCCATAGCCATGCAGTATATGCCTATGGGCTTACCCAGGCCTCGGTGAACTTTTTCCAAAAATTTCACCGTTTCGCTTCGAAACCCTTCCCATCGTGTTCTAAATGACGAGACGTGAAAAACAAATCCAGACAAGCCATATGACAATGAACGTGTGTGAATTTCCCAGGTTGAACCTATACCCCCATATAACCAGTATGGAGCTATATGGGCTATATGGTACTTTTCCAAAAATTTCACCGTTTCGCTCCGGGACCCTTCCCATCGTGTTCTACATGACGAGACGTGAAAAACAAGACCAAACAACCCATATCACAATGAACGTGTGTGAATTTTCCAGGTTGGACCTATACCCCCCATAGCCAGCCTATAGGTCTATATACAGACCTCGGTGATTTTTTCCAAAAATTTCACCGCTTTGTTCCGGGATCCCTCCCATTGTGTTTTTCTCGGCGAGACGAGAAAAACGAGACCCCACAACCCATAGTAAAGCCCACAAAAAAATTTGACCACCCCTCCCCCTATATAGCCAGTATGAGCCTATATACAGACCTCGGTGACTTTTCCCAAAAATTTCACCGATTCGCTCCGGGACCCTTCCCATTGTCATTTTCTTGGCGAGACGAGAAAAACGAGACCCCACACGCCAGAGTAAAGCCCACGAAAAAAATTGACCATCCCCATACCCCATACAGGCATTTTCCCTTATATTGTATAATACAGACCCATATTGTAGGGGTAAAGTCCGTGTTCCGCTTTTTATATATTCGGAAAAAAAATCCTAATCTTACATGCACCCACCCCATTGACTTGATAGGCAGGCTCCGATAAGTCCGGGGACCGATATTAGCCCTTTGGCTAGAGTTGATAGGAGTTTTCCCCTATTTTAGGGGTAAAGTCCGTGTTCCGCTTTTTATATTTTTGGGGGAAAATCCTAATTTTCACGCACCCACCCCATTGACTTGATAGGCAGGCCCCGATAAGCCCGGGGACCGATATTAGCCCTTTTGGCTAGGGTTGATAGGTGTTTTCCCCTATTTTAGGGGTAAATTCCGTGTTCCGCTTTTTATATTTTCAGGAAAAAATCCTAATTTTACACGCATCCACTACATTGACTTGATAGGCAGGTCCCAATAAGCCCGGGGACCGATATTAGCCCTTTTGTCTAGGGTTGATAGGTGTTTTCCCCGATTTTAGGGGTGAAGTCCGTGTTCCGCTTTTTATAGTTTCGGAAAAAATCCTAATTTTACATACACCCACCCACGACTGGATGCCCCTTCACGAATGCTTCACTCGACCCAATCGGACCATGCAGCGTATTTGAAGTCTGGGTACTACTTTTTCTCTGCGGAAGCTTTTTCCCGCGACTGCATCACCGCCAGACCGCATCACCGCGGAAGAATACATGCCCAGGGCCCTTTGCCGGAACTATAGTGACCCAGAGTTACCTCTCCCTAGATTGGAACTCTTCTGTGTTGGAGGTAGTTTTTGGTCTCTTGAGCTGGTGGCGCCCCCTGGTGGATGCAAGAGTTATCTCCCCGGCAAAATGGGGGTTTAAATGCCGTTTGTATACAACTCAGGCATATGGTCCAAGAATATTTTCAAATATTACAAAAGACTAACCAGAGAAGTGTTATATTACAGTTACAACAAATGTAGTTTCCTAGACCTGCAATCAGGACATTTGGGCACGCCACATTTCGGTATGCGACATTTCGGTAAGCAACATTTCCGCACGCGACATTTCGGCACAAAATGAAGGGTACGACCTTTCGGCAACTTTTTGTCTCGCCAAATTAAGCTGAATATAAAAAAATTAAATTCTTTTTTAACATATGAATAGATCATTTTAAGGGTTACCAAGTTAAGGATTTCCGTAGTTACCCACGATTATCCGCGACAGTTCGATAACCTTATTTAGACATATTACGGTTGGTTGATGAGGTTTTCAATAGTAATAAAATGACAACATGTCTTTCTAAAGCAACTGCATATGTGAAATAAAGTTGCCGAAATGTCGTAGATATTCGCGACCAGAGAATCTACAACTTGCTAAAACCTAAAATGACATGTTTATATATTAAAGCAATGTTAAAAAAAGATTTTAGTATACGTTTAGTATAATTTGGCCTGGAAAAAAGGTGCCGAAATGTCGCGTGCCGAAATGTCATACTCTCCACTTTGTGTCGTAATGCCGCGTTCCGGAATGTCGCGAATATTCAGAAAGAACATGTCTGAAAGTATTGCTAAATTCAATCCTCGTTGGAGAACGTTATGAAATGCAAAGATGAAATATCTCATTTGAATTCTATTATATATCGTAGCTTCGATTCCAGTATTAGTGGTTGCAGACTATGTTATATGAAGCTGAGATGTTTTTATCTGTAGGTTATATCATGGTGATCGTAAGTAGTGGTATAACAGCATATTCGACACACTTGACCTACTTTTTTGGTGTCACGTGGAGGTCACGCGACCGTAGAGGTCAAGGCCGCTATAGGTCCATCACGTGACCAGAAATTACCTTTGGGGGCATGTATTCCTCCGCGATGATGCGGTCCGGCGGTGATACGGTCGCGGGGAGAAGCCTCCGCTGACAGAAAGTAGTCCCGAGAATTCAAATACACGGGGAAGATTCTCCGAGAATGTTGGTCAATGTCCGGCAATGTCCGGCCATCTCCGGGAGAATTAAGGGTCAATAAGCCTGTAATGCCAAAGCATCAATGGAATGCATGGGACAAGCTCCGCGACAATATCGCCAGAACTATGCCCAGCATAAATGGCAAGAGGGGAACGCTCGTCATAGCCATGCAGTGGGAGAATGAAAAGGGTCCCAGCGGAACTAGAACCCGGGTTACTCTCTCCACAAGCAGACACGTTATCCACTACACCATACAAACCAAGGTTGAAAATATCCTTATATATCTACCAGAGGGCAGATCACTATACCGCTAGGGTGGCTAGGCCCATACTGGCTCAGTGGACAATGTTTAACCTAATGGGAAACCCACACATGCTCATTTGCGGTGTGGGTTGTGGGATCTCGTTTTCTTCGTCTTACCACGTAGAACACGATGGGCGTGGTATCGAAGCTAGGCGGTGAATGTTTTTGAAGAATGTCAAAGTGCGCATGCGCACTGATCAAGTAGCGCTGGGGTGGACGTTTTGGGGTCGAGGTGGGCCCCTAGTGGTCCGATTGGGTCGGGTGAGCTCTCGTGAGGGAGCATCCGACTGGATGGGCTTAACGTCGACGCATGCGCAGTAGAGGAAAGGTATTGGAATGGACGTGTTGGGGTCTAGGTGGGCCACTCTTGGTCCGAATGAGTCGTGGGAGGTATCAATGTGAAGCTCTCATGAGGAAACGTCCGACTGGATGGTTGTGAGGTGGAACTGACGTCAGTCTGCGCATGCGCATTGGAGAAATAGTATACATAGCTTACGTACAGTTCTGTATGCGTTACCTCTGAGAGCTTTAGATCAAATAGCCAGAGATATACAACAATCTGCGTCTTCAGGAAATATAATACCATCAAAAATCATTAAAGTATGTCAAGATATAGCGTATTTTCGGTTGTATCGTCCAGTGAACATAATCGAAACCTCTCAAGATCGGCTTTTCTTGAAACTCAACTACTTAGATAAAGGACTGGACATCATTAATTTACCTCGAATCCTGAATGATCCAGAGGTACGCAACGCTGTACCAAACTATTTTAAGTTCACAGAACCTCCTTGCATTTCATATAAGTACACTAAATCTATAGCCACCAAAATATTCAATTACTCCAATGCTGTCCAGGAATTTGACTGGAACTTATACACGTCAGGAGGCTATAGTTGTGATTGTGAATCGTCGAACTTTATCTATACACCATGCAAACATATTGTGACTGGTGACCTTGATGTGGTGAGTGATAAGGATCTGAAATTACTCCTGATGAAGGGACCTAAATATAGAGAGCCAAGAAGAATAAATCTGAAGGCCGACCAGAAGATAGTCCTGTCTGCATTGGAACAGTACGTTATTGATTGGTCTAAGCGAGAAAAGTTGAACCTACAGTACTCGCTGATTGGCTGGACCTCACCAAGAGCAAGGTCGTTGAAACAATCCGCCATATTGACAGAAGTACTCTTCCCCAAGCAAAACAAGTTCTGAGAAACCTCAATTCGCAAGAAGTTCTAGCAAATCTCCAGAGTAAATTCGTCATAGTCCCAGCAGACAAAGCTCCGAATAATATAATATTCATATGTAAATATTACTATTACCAGGTGCTGGTTAAAGAATTGAGTGTAGACATATCTTCATCAAATACGTCTACTTACTCCCAAACTGCATTTACTCTGGAAGATTTATTTAACAATCACAAAAAGTTTCTCAGGGAAAGAGGTATTTGTCTTCCAACCAATCATAACGACATACCAAAAATATACTGGACTCCCAAAATGCATAAATCACCATACAAAGCTAGATTCATAGCTGGTTCTAGAAGCTGCACCACCAAGCTTCTTTCAACCCTATTGACGAGGGCCCTTCAGGAGGTAAAAGCATTTTGGGAAAGGTATTGCGCCACTATTTCTAAGAACTCTGGCGTTGAATGTATGTGGATATTGAAAAACTCAAAATGTCTTACGGAAGAACTTGATGCTAAAGGTCACATACCGTACAGACATGTATCCACATGGGATTTCTCGACTCTCTATACTACAATCCCTCATCAGGACCTTATTGACCGTATAAGTTCATTAATAGTATCTGTGTTCAAGAAAACTGATCGTAGATATATTAATGTCGGAAGCCATAAAGCATTCTTTAGCTCGACTACATACAAGAGATATCATTCATAGGATGTTTCTTTGTTTATAGAGTTGCTTGAATTTCTCATTAAAAATATCTATGTGAAATTTGGCAACACAATATATCAGCAGCATATAGGTATTCCAATGGGTACTAATTGTGCACCCCTGTTGGCTGACCTGTATCTGTTCTCTTATGAATATGACTATATGCTGGCGCTTTCAAAAACCGATCCATTCAAAGCCCGTTCCTTCTCATTCACCAAACGCTATATAGACGATCTTCTCGCTGTGGATAATCGCTATATAAATGACGCAGTGAAGGATATATATCCACCTTCACTGGATTTGAAGGAAACTACAGATAGCCCTACAGCCACATCTTATTTAGATCTCTATCTCTATAAAAATGAAGCGGGCATTCTCTCTCGTCGACTTTATGACAAAAGAGATGATTACAATTTCGACATCGTAAACTATCCCTTTCTGGACAGTAATATTCCAGTGGGACCTGCATATGGCGTATACATATCTCGCTTAGTAGCATTTGCTAGATCCTGTGTTAAATGTGACGATTTTAATCAACGTCACAAAACATTGTTGCAGAAACTTATAAAACAGGGCTACACCACCAAGCGCCTTCACTCAAAGTTTCTCAAATTTGGCGATACATATCGCATGCTGATAGCAAAATACGAGCGTAGCGTGCAAGATCTATGGCGTTACGTTTCGTAACTTGTGTCTAATTCCGCTTAACCCGGGGCTAGGGGCCGTATGAACCCATGTACTTCAAGATTCTCATGGTACTCATATGAACAGTCACAATCAAAGCGTGACTGAGATACATCATTCTTTAGATGACGACTTTACAACGAATATTATGGATTAAGAATACTGATCAGCGATACGGATTTGATATTTTTGGAACATCATGATGTCTTGCCGGCATCATTGAAAACTGTTGACCGCTTCTCTCTTGCAGGAAACAAGCCTATGTTTATGTATACTATGATTGTCTTTTTGAATTTGGTGCTAATACTGTTATGTGGAAAATGGAATAGGTCTTTGGATTATGGACGCGGATATTCTCTAATGGACGACGGCTGGATTATGAATGACGGACTAGACGCTTGTAATTGGAATGGACGTGTTGGGGTCTAGGTGGACCCCTAGTGGTCCGATTGGGTCGTATGACGTGTCATCGTGAAGCATTCGTGAGGGTCCATCCGACTGGACCAGTATGTCGTCCGTTTTCAACATTCTCCACATGCACAGACAGGGAATTGTGGGAAAAGGACATGGGAAGGGACGTTTTTGTGTCGAGGTGGGCCACTCTTGGTCCGAATGGGTCATGGTAGGTATCAATGTGAAGCGCTCGTGGGGAAGCGTCAAACTGGATGGGTGGGGGGTGGCAATAGCGTCTATCTGCGCATGCGCAGTAGAAAAAGTCTATTGCAATGGACGTTTTAAAGTCGATGGTGTTTGTTGGAAGTCTTATCGTGCTATGGATGCGCACTTGGGCAGTAATGAAGAAAGAATGAGTTTGAGTGATTGAGGGACCACTATTGGTCCGATTGGGTTGTAAGAGGTGTCATAGTGAAGCACTCGTAGAGTCCGACTGTACGGGTGTGTCGTGGAAGTACGGCTATGGCCTGTATACGCAGACAGAGAACGGTGGGGAAAGGGCATTTGAAGGGCCGTTATGCTTTTTGGACACTGGAGGCATCACTCTTCCGCATGGAATATACTTTGATCATATGTTTCCTATTCCTTTAAGGTGCCACTGTTTGTATTTTAAACGATAAACGGTCCATAAATGCCGGCCTGGTATATACCGACAAATGGTATTACATACAAAGCCATTAAAAGCTTATACAGTGATTCGTATTAAGCCGAGATTAACCAAGGAGCGCTCAGGAGACCGCTTTATCTTTCCCAAGTTTGCCCCGATATTTATTTCATAACTTCGAAGCACCTTTCCTGGGACAGTTCGACTTTGGACTCTCAAATCCGCACTAGAGCATGCATTCGTCTACCAACGCAGTTAGTATCTGCGTGCGTAGGGACGAAACCTAGAACTTACATATATTATATCAAAACGTGATTATTCTTGAACGTTAAATCCTTCCGAAGATATCAACGCGCATGGTCTTTATGATTTCATGTTTATTTGTTTATCTACATTTTTATTCAAATGATCAATTTCTTCCGTGAATGCAAATAAAGAATAATCCGAATGTTCTAATTGTCTCCAATTTGGCCTAAATTTATCAACAGAGGCGACTGTGTCCTGCCGATTTGTAGCCTTTTTCTCGTCTATCAGATTTTTTATATTTCAGTTGGATAAAGTCACAAAAAATCACCGTTGTGCCTTTTGGACACTGAGGACATTACTCTTCCGCATAGAATATACTTTGACCATATGTTTTCTATTCCACCTACATTCCCCTGAACGTTCCCTTCCTCACGGTTAGCATTGTCAGCTTAAGAGGGCTAACGCATAAATTCTCTCTCTCGCACAAGGGTCCACTGACCTTTACATATGAATTACTGTAAGCTCCCTCATTATTTTCATCAGGATCGTGCGCTATTCTGACGATCATCGACGCTATATTAGCTCCCCTGCAATTCGATTTTACAGCGATTTGAAATTACTCAATTCTATTTTATTGGATACATTTAGAAAATAAGGCAAGGGAATACTGGGAATAAAGGCAAATAGACAACTCAGCCAGGTGGTGAAAAATAGCGAGAAAAGAAAAAAAAATCCCTTTGTTTTTGAGATAGTGAAACCAAAAGTTAATAGATTTATTCTGACCGAAAGTGCTTCGTTCAGAGAAACGACCCAAGTCATATGCTGTGAAAAGCTTGCGATCAAAAGTCACGGTAAAATAGCACCAGTGGACGTTTAAAGTCGGGTGTTTTTAATAAATTTATATAAAATTCTTATAAATTTAGACATGAGGTGTATTTTTTCAATATCGATGCGCGCTTATAAATGCGAAACAAACGGAAAAATAGACCCATAAATCTGTACACATTATGTTCAGATTTATTTCCGGGAAAACGATCAGAAACCACCTCCGGTGATCTGGGACTTATGAGCTTCCGGGGTCTAGGCGGCCCCTGGACCTTGGTATATTGGGCTGTGAGGATTTCCTTATTTTAGCATTGTGTAAATGGATCGTATCTGTACGCGTAGTAGTTTCTATTATGTTCCATGACGTAAAAGTCTCGTTTTAGATAAGTTGAATATATAACTAGAAAGTGAGGTGTGAGACAGACAGAGAACATGGCATTTGAGTGGACGTTTTAGGGTGGAGATGGACTATCCTTGCTCCTGATGGGCCACTATTGTACCGTGTGGGATAGACTAATGAGAAAAAATATGTATATTGGGTCGTAGACGCAAAGCAATTCCTAATAGGGGTACGGGTGTTTTGGTTTCTAGGTGAGCCATCCTTGGTCCAAATGGGCCGTGTGGGGTGTCAAATTTAAGCTCTCGTGGGGTGGTTGTTATTGGAAGTAACGTCATTCTGTGCATGCGCAATCGGGAATTAGGTATTTTCTGCAGTGGGTTTGTGTTAAAGGTGGACCATCCGTGCTCCAAATAGACTTTGTGGAGTGTCATTTTTGTGGATTTGATATTTTCTGGAACATCATGATGTCTTGCCGGCATCATTGAAAACTGTTGGCCGCTTCTCTCTTGCAGGAAACAAGCCTATGTTTATGTATACTATGATTGTCTTTTTGAATTTGGTGCTAATACTGGAATATGGAATAGGTCTTTGGATTATGGACGCGGATATTCTCTAATGGACGACGGCTGAATTATGGATGACGGACTAGACGCTTGTAATGTTGAAGTTCTAGTGAGATCACGTTGACCTGCGCATGGGCACGGAATTATATTCGAATAACAGTGTTTGAATGAATGATTTTAGAGTACTTCTGGGCAGATTTTTGTGTGGAACAAAGCTATCAACTTCTCTCCTTTGGTCCAAAATAGTTTTCCGTACATTATTTCGATTATCCATCCACCATTTTCCTCACACTCTTCGTCAAATAATGGGGATTCCCAGAAATAATCCAGACCTCCCCCCCACCCCCATATGGAAGATGTCAAATCTGGGACAACCTGTAGTTTGCAATTGTAGAATAACCCATGCATAATATTTGAACCACCAGTAATAATCCATGGATTATCTTTAATGCTATGTTAATTATCTGTTTTCATGCCGAAAATGTCAATATGTAAAATTCCACTGAAAAGTCAACTTTGTACTGCCTGTGGCTGCAGAGATCATACCCCAGCTATTGCACTGGCAATGCAAAGAAAACCATTTGTGGATGCCTCAAATAAAAATGCAGGTTTGCAGGTAGTTTTTGTCCAAGTAGTAGCAATTTTAATTTGATTTTTCTTCCCAAAGTATACGTCCACTCATCATAATTAAAGTATACAGCAAAAATAGCGTCAGTACTGTTTCAGTACATTTCTACCAAAGTACTGAAACAGTACTGAAATATAACAGTACTGAAACAGTACTGACGCTATTTTTGCTGTGTAGCTGAGACAATATTACTTCATTTATGTTAACTAATGGTATAATGTGCTACTTAAATGAGCTTAATAGTGTAGGCATATGGTTTACAAGGAGACAATAATGCCTTGTCAATAGTGTTATCATCAGGAGGTCTGACTATGGTTATATAAACATCTGTTAAGCATAACAAAGGTAACTGTTCTCATCAGAGAGGTGTGCGCAAGCGGTTTTCGCAGTCAACCTTCTTATATGGCTATATAGGACTTTATGATGTATTGAATACAATTTCAAATTTGTCTCTATTCTTTTAGTGGTTGATAACATCAGAAAGTATGATACACAACTTCCTTGAGGTATACTATTACTGTAAATCAAATAAGATTTTCTTGCTCCTTTTTGTGTCAATATTTATCACGTCTGTTACATATTAAGGCATGGAACCGATTGAAAAATCGCACCTTTTCCCGCTTAACCCTAAATAAAAAGCTCTTTGCTTTATTTTTGTAATCCAGCCGTTGATACTGACAAGTTTACTCGCGATATGGAATAGAGATTTTTACAAATTAATGGTCGCCCCAGCAACTAAATTGCTTCCTCTTAACTTTGGAAACTATAAAATGTGCCGATTCGTCGATAAGAATGCATGCTTCGCCGGAGCGATGTGGAGCACCTCCTCGTCGAGTGTTAATGTAATTATAAAATGGCTCAATCGCCGGTGAATTTTAATCCGTACCGTACAACAGATTGTATATACCGTTTGAGGCGCTTTGCCCAAAAGCCCGATCCGAGATTTTCAGCTTCATTAAATTCAATATACCAGTATACAGAGGACGTACTTTACAAAATGGTACCAGTCTTCGATACACTCATGCCACAAGTTTGACGAAAACGGTCTTCGCTTTCTAGTTTCTTCTTCTCATGCCGTCTCGATGTATTTTAATCTGTACGCAATCTGTCAGTTTCCTGCAATAAGAGTCACGTCAATTAGACATGTTGAACGACGTGCCCCTCAGAGAAGAAAAAAATGCTATCATGATAGATGCTATAGTATGATTAGTACCTATTTATATTAGCATGAATCAGGAAACAGATGAACGACCTTGGCAGTTATCGCCAAATGAGAACTACATAATAAACAACGCAGTGTAAATGGTTAGAATCATACAGTTTTATCGATCCATGATAACTACCAATTAGCTCGTGAAGTAATTGTGTCTTCATCTCATTAGGTCTCGATATCCTGAGTCATACTCCGCCAAATAAATGTTGTTGTTTTTTCAAATATGAAATACATATGAAGATACATTACCTATAAAAAAGTAATTTTCGGTGCGATGTTACTGACAGTATGCTCTGTATAGATTTTTCTGTGCTGCTTTATTTCTTTGCACACTCAGCTGGCATAGCTCCATAATACAACAACATCTAAAGGAAACCTCTAGGGTCCATTCAACATGTTCCGAGTTCTCATCGTTCCAATTGGTCTTTGTAATGGGTATTTAAAAGAACTGGCCTGAGAGAGTTGCTAAATTCAAACCTCATTGGATAATGCTCCGATATTAGCTGAACGTTATGAGATACAAAGATGTAGTATTTCATCTGACATATTTAGTAGCTTTAATTCCAGTATTAATGGTTGCTGACTATGTTATGATGTTGATATTTTATTATCTGTAAGTTATATAACAGTATTACAGGTAGCTCAAATGTCGAAATTATATCCGCATCGCAGCTCCAATTATCAGATCGTAATCTGTTATGTCCGACACATGTTGACAGGTTATTGTCAAAGCCATGATTAATCCCCTCCCCGTGATAGAACCCTAGTTTTAACCGAAGGTATGGTATACCTATCGCATACGGTATACCAGGTTTTCCAGATTGAAAATGCTGGTCGAGATAAGGCCGCTCAATATTATGATACTAACGGGCTTGAGTAAGTTTATTTTGGTAAACAGATAACCCATTGATATAAAACAACAAGATATACCGGAGAGCCGACTGCTTGTTGGACTTGTTTCGTACATTCTCTAACCACATACATGAAACGCTGCGGGTATGTACCGGTGTCGTAGATGGTTTGGCACAATGGTAATCGACTACAGCCTACACGTGCCGAACTCAATCTGTGTTCATGAGATGTTTACAAAATGTGTACCTGTATCGATCCAGACAAAAGTAATTTGTTGAGAAACCTGCAGAGGTTAAGACCGATGTTAACGTTTGACACTATCCCAACTTCCGGTGAAATCAGGGACTTTATAATGAGATTATATAAAGTCCCTGGTGAAACATATCTCGTGCAGGATTAATAATTTGTATATACCTCATATATTAACAGCCATCTGCGCGAACGCATTTAATCAGATACCGTCAAACCTTTTGTCGGGCCTATCTTTGCCCCCGTACACAAACACAGTGTGCGGTAAATCCCCGTTCCAGGAGTTGTTTCACAGCTGGATGAGGATAACCGATTTAGATGTCGATATTCGTGCAGCTTAACTGTTGATTTGACATCCGATAAAGATCAAATACGTTTTGTTCAGGGGTACGACGTTCGTTTCTGTCTCGCCGATTTGAATTGTACTTTTCCGTATGCTAAAATCAGAGGTGATTCTGACATAGATACTTAAACGGACACGTGCGTATGACTCCCTACGTTGCAGACCGTATTCATATGTTAATATATATATGGCTAATATACCAGCGAAGGCACGAATCGACACGAATCTTATTCATTCATTACATATACATAATATAGATGATAATACAGATTAAATATGCCACACGCATTGAAATCTGGTTGAAGGAATAGAAAACATATGGTCAAAGTATATTCTATGCGAAAGAGTAATGTCCTCAGTGTCCAAAAGGCACAACGGTGATTTTTTGTGACTTTATCCAACTGAAATAAAAAAATCTGATGGACGAGAAAAAGGCTACAAATCGGCAGGACACAGTCGCCTCCGTTGTTAAATTTAGGCCAAATTGGAGACAATTAGAACATTCGGATTATTCTTTATTTGCATTCAAGGAAGAAATTGATCATTTGAATAAAAATGTAGATAAACAAATAAACATGAAATCATAAAGACCATGCGCGTTGATATCTTCGGAAGGATTTGAGGTTCAAGAATAATCTCGTTTTGATATAATATATGTAAGTTCTAGGTTTCGTCCCTACGCACGCAGATACTAACTGCGTTAGTAGACGAATGCATGCTCTAGTGCGGATTTGAGAGTCCAAAGTCGAACTGTCCGAGGAAAGGTGTTTCGAAGTTATGAAATAAATATCGGGGCAAACTTGGGAAAGATAAAGCGGTCTCCTGAGCGCTCCTTGGTTAATCTCGGGTTAATACGAATCACTGTATAAGCGTTTAATGGCTTTGTGTGTAATACCATTTTCCGGTATATACCAGGCCGGCCTTTATGGACCGTTTATCGTTTAAAATACAAACAGTGGCATCTTAAAGGTATAGGAAACATAGGGTCAAAGTACATTCCATGCGGAAAAGTGATGCCCCCAGTGTCCAAAAAGCATAACGGCCCTTCAACTGCCTTTCCCCCACCGTTCTCTGTCTGCGTATGCAGACAATAGCCTTACTTCCACGACACACCCGTCCAGTCGGACTCTACGAGTGCTTCACTATGACACCTCCCACAACCCAATCGGACCAATAGTGGTCCCTCAATCACTCAAACGCACTCTTTCTTCATTACTGCCCAAGTGCGCATCCATAGCACGTTAAGACTTCCAACAAACACCATCGACTTTAAAACGTCCATTGCAATAGACTTTTTCTAGTGCAGATAGACGCTAATTCCACACCCCACCCATCCAGATTGACGCTTCCCCACGAGAGCTTCACATTGATACCTACCATGACCCATTCGGACCAAGAGTGACCCACCTCGACACAAAAACGTCCCTTCCCATGCCCTTTTCCCACAATTCCCTGTCTGTGCATGCGGAGAATGTTGAAAACGGACGACACACTAGTCCAGTCGGATGGACCCTCACGAATGCTTCACGATGACACCTCATACGACCCAATCGGACCACTGGGGGTCCACCTAGACCCCAAAACGTCCATTCCAATACACTTTCTCCAATGCGCATGCGCAGACTGACATCAGTTCCACCTCACACCCATCCAGTCGGACGTTTCCTCATGAGAGCTTCACATTGTTACCTCCCACGACTCATTCGGACCAAGAGTGGCCCACCTAGACCCCAGAACGTCCCTTCCCATACCCCTTTCCCACAATTCCCTGTCTGTGCATGCGCAGAATGTTGAAAATGGACGACGCACTAGTCCACTCGGATGGACCCTCACGAATGCTTCACGACACATCATCCGACCCAATCGGACCAGTAGGATATTTTCAACCTTGGTTTGTATGGTGTAGTGCATAACATGTCTTCTTTTGGAGAGAGTAACCCGGATTCTAGTTCCGCTGGGACCCTTTCCATTCTCCCACTGTATGGCTATTCCCCACTTGCCATTTATGCTGGGCATAGTTCTGGCGATATTGTCGCGGAGCTTGTCCCATGCATTCCATTGATGCTTTGGCATTACAGGCTTATTGACCCTTAATTCTTCCGGAGATGGCCGGACATTGCCGGACATTGCCCGACATTCTCGGAGAATCTTCCCCGTGTATTTGAATTCTCGGGACTACTTTCTGTCCGCGGAAGCTTCTCCCCGCGACCGTATCACCGCCGGACCGCATCACCGCAGAGGAATACATGCCCCCAAAGGTCATTTCCGGTCACGTGACGGACCTATAGCGGCCTTGACATCTACGTTCACGTGACCTCCACGTGACACCAAAAAAGTAGGTCAAGTGGGTCGAATATGCTGTTATACTACTACTTACGATCTGATAATTAGAGCTATCACCATGATATAACCTACAGATAAAAACATTTCAGCTTCATATAACATAGTCTGCAACCACTAATACTGGAATCGAGGCTACAATATATAACAGAATTCAAATGAGATATTTCATCTTTGCATTTCATAACGTTCTCCAACGAGGATTGAATTTAGCAACACTTTCAGACATGTTCTTTTCGAATATTCACGACATTTCGGAACGCGGCATTACGACAGAAAGTGGAGAGTATGACATTTCGGCACGCGACATTTCGGCACCTTTTTTACAGGCCAAATTATACTAAAATTTAAGATTTTCACATCTTTTTTTAACATATCTTTAATATATAAACATGTCATTTTAGGTTTTAGCAAGTTGTAGATTCTCTGGTCGCGAATATCTGCGACATTTCGGCAACTTTATTTCACATATGCAGTTGGTTTAGAAAGACATGTTGTCATTTTATTACTATTGAAAACCTCATCAACCAACCTTAATATGTCTAAATAAGGTTATCGAACTGTCGCGGATAATCGTGGGTAACTACGAAAATCCTTAACTTGGTAACCCTTAAAATGATCTATTCATATGTTAAAAAAGAATTTAATTTTGTTATATTCAGCTTAATTTGGCGAGACAAAAAGTTGCCGAAACGTCGTACCCTTCATTTTGTGCCGAAATGTCGCGTGTGGAAATGTTGCTTACCGAAATGCCGCATACCGAAATGTTGCGTGCCCAAATGTCCTGATTACAGGTTTGGGAAACTACATTTGTTGTAACTGTAATATAACACTTCTCTGGTTAGTCTTTTGTAATATTTGAAAATATTCTTGGACCATATGCCTGCTAATTATAATCTCTGCATGCACTATTGGGAGGACTTTCGTTTATGCATTTTCGTTTACTAAACAGAGTTTAATTATTCGCGTATTACGTTTGATCCAGTCTAATGCTGATTCATTGAAACCATGTGACAAATACTACATAGCAGCAGATTTAAAGTGTTATTCAGAAAATGGAAAAGAAAGGTACAACAGAAAATAAGTTGGATAAATATTATTACAATTTCAAAACTGTCAACGTCCAGAATATAATTACATTCAGCTTAATGCTTGGCGAGGTTGTGTTTGTAAAATGGTCTGTAGGTTAGAGTTACATAATAGCTTAAATCGGAAAGGGGACTTTAGCATACAGTAGCGCATGATCGTGGGAATAACAGTGAGGGAGCATATGGTATTTAATAAGTTAAACCCAGCGAAGGCTGCTTGAACCTTGTACGGGCAAGATAATTTATGCGTTAGCCAGCTGAAGCTGACAACGCTAGCAGTGAGGAAGAGAACGTTCAGGGGGTTATAAGAGGATTACAGGTGAACATAGACTGCTCGATACAGCGTGATGATCTCCACGTTCTTTGCTCGCTGTTCAATGAGCGCTCGAAAAGTGACGATAGATTGCTGAACCCAACGTGAGCAAAGACACGTTAGTCTAGACAGCTCAGACAAGGCATATCAAAGCGAACGCGAGCAAAATCACGTTAAATGCACAAAATGTCCGATCTCACGTTGTCCTAGTTCACAGTGTTATTTTGCATCAAAACTTTAAGAGCAAACTCGATACAGTTTTGATGTACGACCTGCCGAAGAGAATATTATCAAACATTAATCTACCCTGTATTCTGTACCCCGTGCTGAAATAATGCTCCGGCTTTCCGGACAGTAATCAAATATGTAGACTGACTAATTTTCTCGAAATTGTTCCATACGTTTATTTTACGTTGTCTTTTCCTAGATCGGGTGTATACACGCAACTTTGAGTGATCATTGCCAAATCTGTTTTGGCACCACGCCACCCATGCCGAAATTTCCAATGATGTATTGGAGCATTATTTTTACATATGATCTACCAATCGATCGGCCGCCGCCATGTGCTCGACGAATATCTGTGTTCATTGTCAAACGACTATCGGATAACCCGTCCTTCAAATAGAGAAAGACTTTCCTATTTCCTATGTTATACATGTAGAACCTTAATATAATTGATGGAGGGTGATTGTAGGATTACCGAAGCATTTATAGTGTTTAATAAAGTTCTATAAACGTCATTGGTAAAATATATCTCGATAGTGACATATGCAATATCAGTTAGCATTTCGTAGACATTTTCCGATAAACTATTCCCATATTAGATTTAATTAGATCTGTTATAGGAGTCTCCCCTTCAAGTTCTCTCGCCCGTTTCTCGGAACCAACGAAAACCGTTATTTCTCTACTCTTATCATATCTAGAAATTTCAACTCGTGTTCGTAAAGCTTTGCTGATGGTGGACATAATATCTAAATATAGATGTGGTCATTTAATGAGGGTAAAACCTCAGACTGAATTGGGAAAGTTTTTAGATATGTCAACATTTATACTCAGTCGGTTTCATTCATATGCCAAAGTTTCTGAAGTGTAATTTGTTAACTTTTATATGCACGTAGACTTATGTTCATGTCAGTCTGTCTCTTTCCCCTCAATTAGTCTGTGTGCAATAAATCAGCAGAACGGTTATGCTTCCATACTTCTTTAATAAATGACAGAAAATCGGAAGGAAAATATGTCCGGACCAGACCTGGTTCACCACAGATATACATGTACAGCTTTGTGAGCACATGACCATATAATGCTCTCAACAGCGAACCGGCGCTGAAGGTCCGTTTCACTGCCTGCCCTCTCCCCCTCTAGAATCCATCTTTTCAATATTCTAAGCACATTCCAATGGTCATGGATATACATGTGTTATGTTTAAGTTCTAAGCCCCCAATTAGGGTAGAATGCCCTTTTCGACTTTTTTGTTGTCTCAAGTCAATCTCTCTCTGGTCGTATAGCTACCATAGCTACATATATATCCTGCCAATCTTCACCGTGACGACCATCAGACCTAAGATTCTGGCCTCCATTTGGCTTTAGCTGCTCATTTTGTTTACCCCCATGAGCCCACAGCTATCCCGGAAAAATTCCATTACTAAATTTTCTAAAACATCGCGGCTATCTAGGTGAAAAAGGGCTATATAGCCCCCCGTCCAAAAAAGAAATCCTGGCCCACAATAGGCGTAAGATGTCATTTTTTTTTCTTTTAGGTTACCCAAATGCCGTCCGTAAAAATTTTCTTGGACTTTCGTCCAAATCTGTTTGGTAGACACAGACAAAAAAAAACGAAAAAAAACAGAGACTGTTTCGTAAATGAGAGTGAGATAAAAAAAAAAAAAGTTAAAAGTTCCGGCAAGTTGCCATTATTATAAATTTTCGACGTGCGTCTTCTCTCTCATCGACTTTACGATGATTACATCTTGACATCGTTATTACCCCTATCGGGACAGAGAAGAGAGAAAGAATTAAGGTTTAACGTCGCGTTCAGCAATATTTCAGCTATATAGCGACCCTATCGGGACAGTAGTATTCTAGAGGGACATGCAGATGGCGTATGAGTATCTCGCTTAATTGCATTTACTAGATCCTATGAAAAATGTTATGATTTTAACTTAATACGAGATTATTGCAGAATCTTTTAAAACAGGGTTATGCCCCCATACACCTAAGGTTCTGATGGTGTTCACATGAACAGGTACAATCAAAGATGACTGATCTAGATAACGGCTTTTATAACGAAAAACATGGATGTTAGAATACTGATCAGGGATACGGATTTGCTATTGGAATCATCATGTCTTTTTACCGTTACCATTGCAATCTACTGTCATCTTCTCTCTTACAAGAAACTATCATGTTTATGTGTACTATTTTTAACCTTACTTAGGGGCAATTATGGACCCTCTAAGTAGCTTTCTGCTCTACCTTCGGAACGACAAACAATTGAGAACTGACACTCTCTGACTTTGTAGTTTATCATATTGAGGTCATTTTGAGTCTATTTGCATAGCCCCCGATCAAGGTAAATTCAAGTGGTGGCCATGTGAGTACCAGAAAATTTAGGTCTTCGTCATTTTGCTTCCAATTTCATGCTTTTTCCCGAGGATTTGCTTTTCTACGAGGAAAAGTGGACAAAACCTATTTTATTTCATATCAGATTATTATTTACTAATTTATCATGCTGTTTGTGCGAAGAAAACATGTACACATAAAATCGAAAAACCTGAAGGCGAAATCGACCAAAAATGCCCTTTTTTAGAATGACGTCACTGTGACTTCATCAAAGCTACCATTTTGAATTTTTAAAACACATATAAAGAAAAACATTTAGGGAGCCGAAACGCCCAGGTCAGATAGGGTTAATTTGGTGCTACCTTTGTTTTTATATTAATTAGGTCTTTGGATTATGGACGCGGAATTTCGTTAAACGACGACGGCTGAATATTAACTAGAGGGTTGTATTTAGCTCTATTTCCCCTGTGGGTTGCTGGCGGTATCTCACTGCGTTGTGAAACGGTAATCCACGGGTAATCCCGGTGGATCAATTGCTGATCGTGGCCTTCGGGTATTTTTCCGAGTTTTCTCCGATCAAATTTTCCACAACTTGAACAATTGCATTACATTTGCCGACGAATGCTTTCCTGTAGAGTCATATGGTTGCCTTTTAGTCGCCAGACGTCGTCAATTTTTCCCACCACTTGCATATCGCTCCAATTTACATGTATATGCCTTTCCAGTCTTTCAAGTGTGTTGCATTGCTTGTAATTTCGGTCACGATTTGAAGTTCTTAATGCTTGAATATACGAACTGTTCGTGCAAATGAAACTGCAAAAATTCAACAAAATAAATTCTGGGAGAAAGTAGACATTCTTTGAATGTCCATAAACATCGTTTAAGGGTAGATTGCAAGTTTGAACCTATTGGAAATAAAACCAAATTTAGGTCACGATTTGAAGTTCTTAATGCTTGGAATATACGAACTTTTTTCGTGCAAATGAAACTGCAATAATTCAACAAAATAAATTCTGGGAGAAAGTAGACATTCTTCAAAGTCCTAAATCATCATTTAAGGGTAGATTGCAAGTTTGAAACTATCGGAAATAAAACCTAGAAATTATTAGCAATCCAACAGGAGGACTATTTTCCGAAAAAGTAAAAATTATTCATCTATCAAGAACCCGAATGATATATCGTTCCACTAATAATATGACACAATCATTTACGGGTTGACTGATTGCATTTTTATCAAACAAAATCTAACCGGGTGTCATTAGTCATGCAACATTGAGAGGAGAGAATTAAGGTTTAACGTCGCGATCAGCAATATTTCAGCTATATAGCGACAATCAAACAAAATTCGAAGTATTCCAACAAAAACAATTCAACAACCCAGCAATCCTGAAGTAATCAACACAACAGAAAAATGTACATACAACAAACCGATTTCTCTCAAATAACCTAAAATACAGTCTTCTTTTATCCGACAAAAAAAGTCTTATAAAGTAGCTGCTTCACAATAAGAATCTCTTACAATTTTAAATCCATACATTCGATCAGAATATGTTTCACTGTGGGATCTTCTTGGCATGGACTACACCGTGTGGCTGGTTCCTTTTTTGAGCAATGTTCGTGAGTTAATCGGGTATGACCGATTCTACATCGCCTGATCATGGCTTTATCGAAACGTTTCTTGCTACTCAAATGAATATATCCGACAGTTTATTTTTAACTTGTGAAATTTGTTATTATCCACAGCATCCCATAAAGATTGAAACAGCTTTCTCACATAAGCGCAGATAGAGGGTCTGAGATCGCTATATAGGATTTCAATAGGATCAACCTCATCATCTATGGCTGACTCGGCCATTTCATCAGCTTCAGTATTTCCTTTGATGCCAACGTGGCTGGGTCACCAACAAAACACAATCCTCAAATTAATGAATAACATTTGTACAAAGCTTGCAAACACAGCAGAACGGTACTGTGATATCTGAATTGTCACAGATTTGAATAGAATTTGTGATAACGATATCGACCAATGTGCATGCACTTATATTTGGTATCACTCCATCCCCAATGTATACGGTCTCAGCTACATATGGGTTATGTTGAAGCGTAACAGTGTATATTTATATTCTTGTTAATAAGTCGTAAGGAGTACTTAAAAATACCACCTAGCTCCTATCTGCTAACGAATAATACCGACTTAGCTGATACATGGTATATGCGTACATTGCTTGCTCGTTGCAGTTTTTGAAGTAGTACATAGCTTAAATGACAAATCTTGCCGATTTGTCTAATGATATATATGAACTTATATTACAACTTGAACACTTTTTCAGAACAGGGAGGAAAAGACGCTCTACATTCTCTACATCAAGATCAAGATCCCCAACGCTGTGACTAATACTACCGTCATATCTCACATTCAGTACCCAAAAGAATTTCCGCGTTCATAATCGACATAACTCATTTTATCATGAAACAATAATAGCACCAAACGCTAAGTAGTTCCCTCCGTCAGTCCAGATAGGATTAAATGCGATTAACATCCTCGAATGTTCAAATTGAATTTGAGGAACTATTATCTTTGCCTCTCAGTGAAGCGATCTGAGGATTGAGCATCATATATAAGTATCGTACGTGACAATGAATGAAACTCGGCTGATATCATCATTGATATATTTATCCATATCAAGGCCAATACTCTTGGAGGATTTCCATTGATTCTTCACAACAACAACGTTGTAATTCTTGTTACCATAGACTAATTTACTGTGTACATGTAGTATATCACAGAATTATTCTACAAATGGTCCTTAACTGATAATCAATAATGTGAATTACTCCAATTATGAAAATATATTTGTGTCTCTAAAATTGCTTTCAATCATACAAAAGATACGAAAATCACCACAGATTTTACCACTGTGCTTTGCGCTAAAGATTAAGCAAACGGCCTCGAATTAAGCCTACGAAAATAAGTTATGAGGCCAGTCAGTTTAATGCACGTTGGTCTTCTAAAATATTCTGAATTAAAGAAATTATAGCAAGTTTCCGAAGACCACATATTGAGCTCTGCACTAAACCGTGCAAATAGTCCTAAATAGGTCTAAATAAATACATTTTGACGTGAGCTCGTTCAGTTCCGACAAATATATAATTTAAGTTTCTACGAGACAAAGGATATGAAAACTCGCATAACTCGAATTTAATTATCATGCTTTCGCAAAAGATTACACTCCGTATGACCTGCTTATATATCCATTTTGGGTGACAATGAAAACTTACTTCAGCCATCTACTCCATTGAAATATATAACTTCCCCATAATACCCTAATTGGTTCGCCAGTAAGAATATAGACCATTGGCTTGTATTCCACTAACAGAATTATTTCCCTTTGACTGATCTGAATACCTTACAACAAAAATCATCGCAGGAAATACCAAAGAATTGTTTTGAGAATCTGTTTTAATTGGCCATTCACGACTGACGTAGCTCAAATTCTCCCAATAGAATACATTGTACTTGCCCAACTATCCCTGAAGAGCTCTCATATGTAAATTATATGGTACGTTTTGTAATAGACCGTTGTGTAGTTTATAGTAGGTATAACGATCGAATCACATGGCCAATGGTTTTTCCAATATTGGCACAGGAAAGCGTTATTGACGATGGTTAGCTACAGAATGTTCAATCTTCTACTTGTAAAACTACCCACAGCCGCTGCATACATGCAGATTCTGCAACGACTCTATGGTCCGTCGTGTGTAACCTAGCAAACACAATTTGGGCGATACCTAGATACTGAATGTCAGATCGGACGCTTGCATATCGCCCCAGCTAATATTTACCTATTCGGACAATTTTACATGTAGCCTTAGCAAACCTTTGCCTTCTCCATTAACTTGATATATGTAGCCTTAACAAACCTGTGCATTCTCCATTAACTTGATATAGTCTATATCCTGATGTATAACAGAATAATGAAAAGCTAAGAATAAATGACGAACTCCACTATCTGATTGTAGCTAACCTTCTATTGGACGACTGCTAGCTATCTGAAGGTGAGAGTTTTCACTTTTTATGACAGACAATGATCCAGCCCTTGAGTGATACATGTATCGCCTGCAGTCTTTCCTTATACTGGGGTATAATAACACAAACTAATTAAATTGGGAAGCGGCGTACTGTACTTGCCAGGAAATTCTGTTCAGAATACAGTTATGTGGAATCCTTTGTGATTGGTTGGAGTTTGTTCCCTGTACTTTTACCTATATGCAGACTAAGGAGTCTCTTAATGATGGGGAGGCACGCATCTCAGAGAGCGAGGGCAGACATCAGTCTCTCACATTTCTTGAACAAAATAAAACTGACACCTACCAGCTGTATATGTGGTTCTTGCTCAAGAACTTCAATCAAATAAGAGAGGCGATTACAACTCAATTCAATATTTTATTAATGTACAGACACATCCGATTAAAATGGTATACACATACATATAAAAGATCCGTTATTTAGACTACAATAAAAAGGTTACCCATAAAGGATACCTCTGCGGCGCACGAGTATTTTATGGCAGGCTTCGGCCGATAATTTAACTAACCCATCCAAAGAAAGGATTACACATAATAATTCTTTATCAGACATTGTTTTAAAAGAGTCACCATAACTAAAACTAATTTCGGACCTAATATCGCCCCTCAAATCTTCGTAAACCGGACAGTTAAGGATCACATGTGTTTGTCAGTTTCTGCTTTCTTCTGCTTCTTCTTGTTCTCACTTTTCTGTTCCGTCGGATAACGTTTGAATGCTTTTGTCAATCAACTTCAAATTTGAGGTGCATATTGGGGAAGACACCTATTGTATGTTGGGGAAGACACCCATTGCCTAAGGGAAGGCACCCATTGTTTTTCAGCGCTGTCCTAAACTGAGAAGTGGGTTTTTATCTACAAATCACCTTATATGCAAATTTCCCTTTTGTTCAAACTTTTCCGTCGGCTAACTTCTGAATACCTTCGTCAATCAACTTCAAATTTGTTGTGAATATTGCTCCTGTCTAGAGGAAGACACCTATTGTTTATAAGCTCTGTCCGAGACTGAATACTTGTGTTTCCTCTACATTTTTGTTATATGCAAATTTTCCGTTTGGACCTATGGTAAAGTGGCTGTCTGTGTTTGACTACCAATTTCATATTTTCATTTTCATAGATAGCACATCAGTGATTGATTCACAGGTATGACTGTCAAATAGTCTGAAGTCATTTGCATCTAAATTACATTCAGTTCCTGATTTACAGCCATGCCATTCACTTGTGTACAGTATGGTGATTTTAGGCCCTGGAACACATGTATATACATTTCTCCAGCAAATGAATTACACAGAGACATGCAGTGGCCTTGCAGATTTTTAATCCACGGACATAGATACATTTCCAAATCTAGGTAGGAGGTACAGGTAACAAGACCATGTGACGTAGGTGGCGACCTGGGGGAAAGTTAAAATTTGTTTTCCGGACAATAATTTCTGAAAAACTGAACAGATTTGTATCGAGCCCGTAGCTAGCTAGGGTTCTAGGGTTCAGTATAGGATTCTAAATGACGTCTGAGGATTCCTGTCCCTGTCCAAAGAAGTTGTTTTGGACTTAAAAAATTGTTCCTGCCCACAGCTTCTCCACCCCACGTCTCCTGAACTAAGCCCCGCGTGACCCCCCACCCCATTAAAATGTATTCTGGGTGATTATATGATGCTACACTTATTCAACCTATGCACTACCCTCGGGAGGATGTCCCCACCCCTGGGGAATCAAATGTTATACAGATTCTCAGCCTCATATGATACTAACCTACCTAAGGTATGAGAATCAGTGTCCATTGTTTATACACACATACATGCGGAATCACCTACAATGTATTATTTTATAATAATTACTAATAGCTTGATGACATTATTTTATTTCGGAAATACAATATGAAATAACCAGTTTTAAATTTCGTCTCGCCTGAAATAAAGGACATTTCCTTCAATTTTGCTATAAAATCATTCTATTCCACATCGTATGATTTACCCTAAAGCTTTTGCACGAACCATATTGAATTCAACCTTGTGGTTCTTCAGACTGACAGATGATGGCATGCAGTTGTGAGTGTGGTTGTTTCATGTGTAGGGAGCTTTCTATGGCCTTCATGTCAGCACACCTACCACTACCCTTAAGGAGTCCTGTCCCCTCCCCCAGGGCGCCGAGCCCCACCCTCTACACTGCCAAACATACCCTACTTATTCAAGATAATGCCCTAAAATTTTCTTGGAATAAGATAATTTTACTCAAAATAAGTTAAATTTCAAGAAATTTTTAAGAAATTTTTTCTTGTTTAAGTAAAATTTGGAGCGAGGTAAGTATATTTTACTTAAACAAGAAAAAAATCTTAATTTTTCTTAAAACAAGATTTTTTTAAGAAAAATTCTTAATTTTTTCTTGTTTAAGTAAAATATACTTACCCCACACCAAATTTTACTTAAACAAGAAAAAAAATCTAAAAAATTTAACTTATTTTGAGTAAAATTATCTCATTTCAAGAAAAATTTAGGGCATTATCTTAAATGAGTAGGGTATTTTTGGCAGTGTATCTCCGAAACTAACCCTCGCCCGACCCTCATATATTGCGTTTAAGCTTGTGTATCCAATATATCTTGGCAGAAAGTTGAAATATATGTACAGTCTACAACGTTGGTATAATTCGGCCACCCCTCAATGAATTGCAACCCCAGTTAAGCTCGATTTATCAGGCACAGACCCATGTTTTTTAATACTGTGATATGGAATATGTCTTTGGATTATGGACGCCGATATTGTTTAATGGACGACGGCTGAATTATGAATGACCGACTAGACGCTTGTAATTTGAATTTGGTAAGTCGGTCCCTTGCCTAAAGGTCTTGCTTGCAACTGTTTTTCGTGCTAATCCGCCTCTAGGTGGCGCCACTTAGGGGCCAAGTTAAAATTGCATTTCCAGATAACTTTGAAAACCTTAAGAATTCTGTGCAAATTTGGTGTGTGGGTACTTTGCCTCAAGATCTGGCTTGGGATTGTTTTTCGTGTCGATTCGTGCATAGGTTGCGCCACCTGAATGCTAAGTTAAAAGCGTTTCCAAACATTAACTTTTGGATACCTGAACCGATTCTTTCCCAATTTGGTATGTGGGTACCTCGCTCAATATCTCACTTGGCATTGATTTTCATGCCGATCCACGTATAGGTGACGCCACCTGGAGGCCAATTTAATATTATGTTTCCGGGCAATAACTTTCAAAAACGTTAATGGAGTCTTTCCAAGTTTGGAATATGAGTACCTTGCTTGAAGGTCTCACTTGGGATTGTTTTTCATGTCGATCTGCTTATAGGTGGCGTCACCTGTGGGCCAAGCAGCCCTAAGTTATCTTTTGGGGATATTTTTTGCACCTGAGGACCATGTTAAAATTGTCTTTCCTAAGTTCTACGTTTTTACTCTCTTCACAAATAATGAATGTTTCCTTTACTTAACATGCAAACGGGATGCCTCCTCGATCGTATTCGATCGAATGATACAAGAGATATCATTCATGGGATGTTTCTTTGTTTATAGAGTTGCTTGAATTTCTCATTAAAAATATTTATGTGAAATTTGGCAACACAATATATCAGCAGCATATAGGTATTCCAATGGGTACTAATTGTGCACCCCTGTTGGCTGACCTGTATCTGTTCTCTTATGAATATGACTATATGCAGGCGCTTTCAAAAACCGATCCATTCAAAGCCCGTTCCTTCTCATTCACCAAACGCTATATAGACGATCTTCTCGCTGTGGATAATCGCTATATAAATGACGCAGTGAAGGATATATATCCACCTTCACTGGATTTGAAGGAAACTACAGATAGCCCTACAGGCACATCTTATTTAGATCTCTATCTCTATGAAAATGAAGCGGGCATTCTCTCTCGTCGACTTTATGACAAAAGAGATGATTACAATTTCGACATCGTAAACTATCCCTTTCTGGATAGTAATATTCCAGTGGGACCTGCATATGGCGTATACATATCTCGCTTAGTAGCATTTGCTAGATCCTGTGTTAAATGTGATGATTTTAATCAACGTCACAAAACATTGTTGCAGAAACTTATAAAACAGGTCTATTCCACCAAGCGCCTCCACTCAAAGTTTCTCAAATTTGGCGATACATATCGCATGCTGATAGCAAAATACGAACGTAGCGTGCAAGATCTATGGCGCTACGTTTCGTAACTTGTGTCTAATTCCGCTTAACCCGGGGCTAGGGGCCGTATGAACCCATGTACTTCAAGATCCTCATGGTACTCATATGAACAGTCACAATCAAAGCGTGACTGAGATACATCATTCTTTAGATGACGACTCTATAACGAATATTATGGATTAAGAATACTGATCAGCGATACGGATTTGATATTTTTGGAACATCATGATGTCTTGCCGGCATCATTGAAAACTGTTGACCGCTTCTCTCTTGCAGGAAACGAGCCTATGTTTGTGTATTCTATGATTGTCTTTTTGAATTTGGTGCTAATACTGTTATATGGAATATGGAATAGGTCTTTGGATTATGGACGCGGATATTCTCTAATGGACGACGGCTGGATTATGAATGACGGACTAGACGCTTGTAATGTAAGCTAACATTTTGTTAAAACTGAACAGATTCAGTTTTCTATTTCCAATGTAAAAGGGATCTTGCCTCAAGTTCTCGGTCGGGACTGTTTTTTTTTTTGCATTTCCGAACATTAACTTTCCAAATTTTTTCCTAAGTTAGCTTTTGGGGATATTTTTTGTACCTGAGGACCATGTTAAAATTGTCTTTCCTAAGTTCTACGTTTTTACTCTCTTCACAAATAATGAATGTTTCCTTTACTTAACATGCAAACGGGATGCCTCCTCGATCGTATTCGATCGACTTATCTAGTTCTCTGTGCCATTGTTACATAGTGGGCATATACGTTGCTCTATTGGAAGATTTTCTTAACGCCCAGTTTCTATGCGACGTAAGGAGCGCGACCCCGCAACGAAATTTAGTTAACGCACTTCTGTGACGTTTCGGTATCACCTCGCGGACATAGTACTCGGCACCGAAACATGTCTTCAACATTTTATACATGCGGATTTTTCCATTTCCTCTGTTAACAACATTAATCCATTGTTCAACAAATTGCTATAACCGGTAAAACATATGGTTTGCTATAACAAACATTTATATTACCAAAATGTGGAGTCTAATTTTCTAAACTGTTTACAAACTCGAAAACTCAAGTTCTTACATCCACCATTGACTAAATTACAGGCCCATCTAAAAACATGCCTCTTGCCGCTCATTTGTGTACATTTATTTCACTGTCTCATCACACTTTTCCAATGCATAATATATAGTGGAACCCACCCCATTTCATCATTTATTCCCGCAGGCCCGCACGTTCAGCTCGGTGTTGGATGGCATTAATACAGGTAATTACTAATACTACCATGGAATTATACAACTTTGTAAAGACTACATATGGTACACCGCCTAAAGTTTACATTTCCCAATAACCAGACCCAGAGCCCGACTGTATGGCAAGCCGTTTTACTTCTTATTCAAATGATTTGATGATATCATCAAATGATTTGATGATATCATCAAATGATTTGTTGCTATCATCAAATGATTTGCTGATATCAACAAATCAGTCGATTTGCTGATATCTGCAAATGATTTAGTGATGTAACAAAATGATTTGATAATATCAGCAAATCATTTGCAGAAATCAGCAAATCGACGGAAAGTGAAAATAAGCCTAAATGTTAATGCCTGGTCCCTTCTCGTCATGTTGTTTGATAACAACATTGTTGTTTGGCATTCTTTCTCGTCGACTTTATGACAAAAGAGATGATTACAATTTCGACATCGTAAACTATCCCTTTCTGGACAGTAATATTCCAGTGGGACCTGCATATGGCGTATACATATCTCGCCTAGTAGCATTTGCTAGATCCTGTGTTAATTGTGATGATTTCAATCAACGTCACAAAACGTTGTTGCAGAAACTTATAAAACAGGGCTATTCCACCAAGCGCCTCCACTCAAAGTTTCTCAAATTTGGCGATACATATCGCATGCTGATAGCAAAATTCGAACGTAGCGTGCAAGATCTATGGCGCTACGTTTCGTAACTTGTGTCTAATTCCGCTTAACCCGGGGCTAGGGGCCGTATGAACCCATGTACTTCAAGATCATCATGGTGCTCATATGAACAGTCACAATCAAAGCGTGACTGAGATACACCATTTTCCAGATAACGACTTTAGAACGATTATTATGGATTAAGAATACTGATCAGCGATACGGATTTTATATTTTTGGAACATCATGATGTTTTGTCGGCATCATTGAAAACTGTTGACCGCTTCTCTCTTGCAGGAAACTAGCCTATGTTTATGTATACTATGATTGTCTTTTTTGAATTTGGGGCTAATACTGTTATATGGATATGGAATAGGTCTTGTGATTGTGAATTGTCGAACTTTATCTATACACCATGCAAACATATTGTGACTGGTGACCTTGATGTGGTGAGTGATAAGGATCTGAAATTACTCCTGATGAAAGGACCTAAATATAGAGAGCCAAGAAGAATAAATCTGAAGGCGGACCAGAAGATAGTCCTGTCTGCATTAGAGCAGTACGTTATTGATTGGTCTAAGCGAGAAAAAGTTGAACCTACAGTACTCGCTGATTGGCTGGACCTCACCAAGAACAAGGTCGTTGAAACAATCCGCCATATTGACAGAAGTACTCTTCCCCAAACAAAACAAGTACTGAGAAACCTCAATTCGCAAGAAGTTCTAGCAAATCTCCAGAGTAACTTCGTCATAGTCCCAGCAGACAAAGCTCCGGATAATATAATATTCATATGTAAATATTACTATTACCAGGTGCTGGTTAAAGAATTGAGTGTAGACATATCTTCATCAAATACGTCTACTTACTCCCAACCTGTATTTACTCTGGAAGATTTATTTAACAATCACAAAAAGTTTCTGAGGGAAAGAGGTATTTGTCTTCCAACCAATCATAACGACATACCAAAAATATACTGGACTCCCAAAATGCATAAATCACCATACAAAGCTAGATTCATAGCTGGTTCTAGAAGCTGCACCACCAAGCTTCTTTCAACCCTATTGACGAGGGCCCTTCAGGAGGTAAAAGCATTTTGGGAAAGGTATTGCGCCACTATTTCTAAGAACTCTGGCGTTGAATGTATGTGGATATTGAAAAACTCAAAATGTCTTACGGAAGAACTTGATGCTAAAGGTCACATACCGTACAGACATGTATCCACATGGGATTTCTCGACTCTCTATACTACAATCCCTCATCAGGACCTTATTGACCGTCTAAGTTCATTAATAGTATCTGTGTTCAAGAAAACTGATCGTAGATATATTAACGTCGGAAGCCATAAAGCATTCTTTAGCTCGACTACATACAAGAGATATCATTCATGGGATGTTTCTTTGTTTATAGAGTTGCTTGAATTTCTCATTAAAAATATCTATGTGAAATTTGGCAACACAATATATCAGCAGCATATAGGTATTCCAATGGGTACTAATTGTGCACCCCTGTTGGCTGACCTGTATCTGTTCTCTTATGAATATGACTATATGCAGGCGCTTTCAAAAACCGATCCATTCAAAGCCCGTTCCTTCTCATTCACCAAACGCTATATAGACGATCTTCTCGCTGTGGATAATCGCTATATAAATGAAGCAGTGAAGGATATATATCCACCTTCACTGGATTTGAAGGAAACTACAGATAGCCCTACAGGCACATCTTATTTAGATCTCTATCTCTATAAAAATGAAGCGGGCATTCTCTCTCGTCGACTTTATGACAAAAGAGATGATTACAATATCGACATCGTAAACTATCCCTATCTGGATAGTAATATTCCAGTGGGACCTGCATATGGCGTATACATATCTCGCTTAGTAGCATTTGCTAGATCCTGTGTTAAATGTGATGATTTTAATCAACGTCACAAAACATTGTTGCAGAAACTTATAAAACAGGGCTATTCCACCAAGCGCCTCCACTCAAAGTTTCTCAAATTTGGCGATACATATCGCATGCTGATAGCAAAATACGAACGTAGCGTGCAAGATCTATGGCGCTACGTTTCGTAACTTGTGTCTAATTCCGCTTAACCCGGGGCTAGGGGCCGTATGAACCCATGTACTTCAAGATCCTCATGGTGCTCATATGAACAGTCACAATCAAAGCGTGACTGAGATACATCTTTTTTAGATGACGACTCTATAACGAATATTATGGATTAAGAATACTGATCAGCGATACGGATTTGATATTTTTGGAACATCATGATGTCTTGCCGGCATCATTGAAAACTGTTGACCGCTTCTCTCTTGCAGGAAACAAGCCTATGTTTATGTATACTGTGATTGTCTTTTTGAATTTGGTGCTAATACTGTTATATGGAAATGGAGTAGGTCTTTGGATTATGGACGCGGATATTCTCTAATGGACGACGGCTGGATTATGAATGACGGACTAGACGCTTGTAATTTGGATTATGGACGCGGATATTCTTTAATGGACGACGGCTGAATTATGAATGACGGACTAAAAGCTTGTATTTCCATCATAGCTCTACAGATTTGTATCTAATACCGCTTATGCCGATACTAGGGGCCCTGTGGTCGTATCATCCAAGTTGCCACATGAACAGGTACAATAAAAGCGTACCTGCGATACAACACATATCACGAATCGTTAGATTCTCGGTATGTACTTTAGAATAGGTTAACCAGAAGACTATACTGTGAAGTCATGTGGCTCTGTTAGTATGTCGGCACCTCTTCCCACTTCCCTTATATGTGTTGTAATGTATCGCCAATTTTGAGAAACTTTGAGTGGAGGCGCTTGTTGGAATAGCCCTGTTTTATGACGTTGATTAAAATCGTCTCATTTAACACAGGATCTAGCAAATGCTACTAGGCGAGATATGTATACGCCATATTCAGGTCCCACTGGAATATCACTATCCAGAAAGGGATAGTTTACGATGTCGAAATTGTAATCATCTCTTTTGTCATAAAGTCGACGAGAGAGAATGCCCGCTTCATTTTTATAGACATATAGATCTAAATATGTAGGGCTATCTGTAGTTTCCTTCAAATCCAGTGAAGGTGGATATATATCCTTCACTGCGTCATTTATATAGCGATTATCCACAGCGAAAAGATCGTCAATATAGCGTTTTGTGAATGAGAAGGAACGGGCTTTGAACGGATCGGTTTTTGAAAGCGCTTGCATATAGTCATAACAGAACAGATACAGATCAGCCAACAGGGGTGCACAATTGGAATACCTATATGCTGCTGATATATTGTGTTGCCAAATTTCACATAGATATTTTTAATGAGAAATTCAAGCAACTCTATAAACGGAGAAACATCCCATGAATGATATCTCTTCTATGTAGTAGAGCTAAAGAACGCTTTATGGCTTCCGACATTAATACATCTGCGATCAGTTTTCTTGAACACAGATACTATTAGTGAACTTAGACGTTCAATAAGGTCCTGATGAGGTATTGTAGTATTAGAGAGTCGAGAAATCTCATGTGGATACATGTCTGTACGGTATGTGACCTTTAGCATCAAGTTCTTCCGTAAGACATTTTGAGTTCTTCAATATCCACATACATTCAACGCCAGATAGAGTTCTTAGAAATAGTGGCGCAATACCTTTCCCAAAATGCTTTTACCCCCTGATGGGCCCTCGTCAATAGGGTTGAAAGAAGCTTGGTGGTGCAGCTAGCTTTGTATGGTGATAACACATCCCTGCCTGAGACCACACTTCACTTCGAACCAATCTGAATTAAGGCCATCTGACACAACATGAAATATTTTGATAAATTGAGCGTATTGGATCCAAAATTCTCCCCTGTATTCCAACAAATTCCATACGATTCCATAACATCTCTGTATTTATTCTATCATAAGCTTTGCTAAAATCAATAAATGCACAATATGAACTTTATCTCTTTTTTTCGGGTTTCAATTATTTGTGTCAAAGATAAAATGTGGTCTACAGTGCCTCGTTTGGACCTAATCCCATTTTGTTCATCACATAAACGATTATTATCTTCAACCCACATTGTCGATCTAGCATTTAGCACAGCACAAAACAATTTATTGACAGCAGGGACCAACATAATACCTCTATAAAATGATGGATCCATAGGATCCAAGGAATTGGGTTAACTATTCCTTTAGACCATATAGTGGGTGTTTTTCCACATTGAAAGCATACATTAAGCATACTCTATCTCCGGTACTGTGATGACACATGAGCGCAAACAAATAACGCGGCAGAGACACTAAGGCTACGTCCGATAATTCACCGTATTCTCGAGGGAAAGTTTCCTGTGGAGTCATATGGTTGCTTTTTAGTCGCCAGACGTCTTAAATTTTCCCAAATCTTGCTTACGCAATGATAAATAAAGGTATCAGCGATATAATTCTAGCTATCTTTTATATGGTCTTGAACAATTTTAACCTCATTTTGGACGGATTCATCGCGTGAGACCAATGTTTTGAATTTTATATGGCTTTTTCTCAGGTGTATGCTTGGACCTGTTCAGCACCTTCAATTTGGAGCCAAATATGGAGGCGCAGTTACATTTGTTAATTATACATTGGTTTTATCAATTTCGTTGAACACTTTTCAAGTGTTTGCCATGGGTGACGTGGTGCCATAATAGATTTCGTCAAAATATCGATAAATTGCATATTTCGTCCGAAATGCAGCAGAGTTGATCAACAAGCCGCAATTTTTTTAGACTGAGCACAATATTCTGATCTCGAAAACATGCTCAAACATTTTTACCTCCGAGGTAAAATTTAAAATGCCCTAGCTCCTGGATTAATATTAAATCCGAGCTAGGATTTTTGCAGCATTTTATCAAAACAGTAATTAGTATCTCCCCATGTCGAAAACTGGTTTAACTTTATTATAAATGGTGGACCTGTTGATAGCATAAAAACGATCCGTAGGTATAGTCATTCCTTTAGTTGCAATACATTATGTACATCGCTAGATCTATGTGCGTAAGACCTAAGTTACAGTTGATGTATTCATCGCAAATTTAAGTAAATGTACCCCCGAATAACGTAGTTTATCTCAACATCCTCCAAGAGAAGTAATTGCCAAACGATTCTTAAAGACTATTGTGTTGCAATCATTTATAATTCTACTGAATTGTGGAGAATTCTACTGAATTAGTGTTAAGAATTGTACGCCGGTCAAGGAAGCGTCTTCAAATAATCGTTCGGTTTTTCGTCGACAAATCTGTGATCTTTTCTCGATATCGCGAATTCCAAACGTGAGAGAGAATCGAGAATTTTTTTCACGAAAACCGAATGATTCGCGAAATCAGTCTTCTTTCGTTGTATTGATCGGTTTTCATTCGAGAAATTTTTCTCGAAAGAAACACGATATCGCCGATCAGTCAAGAATTTGTTGTCCGTGGAGAAAAAAAGCAAAGGCATTCGCAATTTCTCGTGCGACATGGCTCACCTTGTTCATATTGTTCTCCTAGCTCTAATACTAGCCGGTGATATTGAAACCAATCCCAGTCCGCGATACTTGTCAATCGTGCATATCAACGTGAATAGCTTGCGCTACAAATTGAACTTATTGTATGCTGAACTGTTCAGTTACGACATAATTGCCGTAACTGAAACAAGACTGGACCAAACCGTGACAAATGAAACCTTGAGACTGAAAGGATATCATTTCCTCCCAATACGTAAAGGTCGAGTCGATGCTGAAGGTGGACGAATGGTGATCTATATAAAAGTGTCACTTGTTTACAATGAGAGGCCAGATATTGCCGTCCACGGTCTGTAGACTGCATGGTGTGAGGTAAGGTCAAATAATAATAAATTTCTTTTCGGATACAACCACCTGCCTCTGTGACCATGGATACGAAGATGCGGGACACTTCTTCTACACCTGCCCAAGATACACTGATCGAAGGCGAGAAATATTTGGCAATCTAGACGATATACCCGAAATGGAAACAATTCTGTTTGGGAGTTCTTCTCTCACACTAGAGGAAAATATAAATTTATTCAATAAAGCAGGAAGATTTATTTCAGAATCCAGAAGATTTGTCACGGATCAATAAAATCTTCAACATGATGCTATGAAGCAGCACTAGAACAACATCGGCTTATGTTATACAGCAATCACATATAAATATACTGTTATATCAACACAGTGATAGTAACAATTTACATATATATCCATAAATTCGGTCTACCAACAAAAGTAATGAAATAGATAAATATATAAGAAAACGTAACCATCTTGTTAAACAATGAAATATATATATAAAGAAACTTACTGTATGATATATGTTCAAGATTACAAATGCTAGGAGAGGCGTTAATATAGGCTTATGACCTGCTCGCCGATCCTCTTTCTTGAAAGGAAATAAAATATTGTTTAAACCAGAAAAAAAACGATTAAAACCCGATTAAAAGTAGTAACGCATTGTCTTCGCCTAGCCTGGTTTCCTGCCTCACATTACAGTCTTCTGGTTAACCTATTCTAAAAGCACATACCAATAATCTAACGATTCGTGATATGTGTTGTATTTCAGGTACGCTTTTATTGTAGCTGTTCGTGGGGCAACTTGGATGACATGCCCACACGGCCCCTAGCACCGGCATAAGCGGTATTAGATACAAATATAGAGAGCTATGATGGCAATGCTCTGACAACTCGTATATTGGTAATTGGTGAGCTGTTTCGCTGTGACAAGTCGTACACTGGGGACTGGTGAGCTGTATCGTCGTCAGATGAAAATGACGGCATTTAACACAAAAGACTAGTCTGTAAGGCCCGATGTCGACCCAGCATCAACTTCCCACAATGCCAACATATATCAAAGACCAAAAGGTCTGTACAGGGGGCGGGCCTCGGGGACGAAACGTCCACCAGCAGAATCTCGCCATATTACAGGTAAAAATTACAACGCATATAAAGGAAGTGAGAAGAGGTGCCGATATACTGACAGAGCCACATGACCTCACAGTATAGTCTTCTGGTTAACTTATTCTAAAGCACATACCAATAATCTAACGATTCGTGATATGTGCTGTATCAGGTACGCTTTTATTGTACCTGTTCATGTGGCAACTTGGATGACATGACCACACGGCCCCGAGCACCGGCATAAGCGGTATTAGATACAAATCTAGAGAGCTATGATGGAAATGCTCTGACAACTCGTATATTGGTAATTGGTGAGCTGTTTCGCTGTGACAAGTCGTACACTGGAGACTGGTGAGCTGTATCGTCGTCAGATGAAAATGAAGGCATTTAGCACAAAAGACTAGTCTGTAAGGCCCGATGTCGACCCAGCATCAACTTCCCACAATGCCAACATATATCAAAGACCAAAAGGTCTGTACAGGGGGCGGGCCTCGGGGACGAAACGTCCACCAGCAGAATCTCGCCATATTACAGGTAAAAATTACAACGCATATAAGGGAAGTAGGAAGAGGTGCCGACATACTGACAGAGCCACATGACCTCACAGTATAGTCTTCTGGTTTGCCTATTCTAAAGCACATACCGATAATCTAACGATTCGTGATATGTGTTGTATCAGGTACGCTTTTATTGTACCTGTTCAACTTGGATGACATGATCACACGGCCCCTAGCACCGGCATAAGCGGTATTAGATACAAATCTAGACAGCCATGATGGAAATGCTCTGACAACTCGTATATTGGTATTTGGTGAGCTGTGTCGCTGTGACAAATCGTACACTGGGGATTGGTGAGCTGTATCGTCGTCAGATGAAAATGACGGCATGACGACTAGTCTGTAAGACCCGATGTCGTGCGGCTTAAATTTCCCACCGAAACAATAAACCTACATATATTTGTCGAGCGACATGTACAGAGGGCCGGCCTCGGGACTAATAATTCACAGAAGTGTAGTCCCAATTTATATGTCCGGTATTATAGATAGAACATGCATGAAAGCAAAATATAATGCCGACGATATTCCCGGTTGGATTTTAAAAAGTCAAGACCGGAGATGGATCGTTTGGGCGGTCAGATGTTCAACCGGACTGATACGTACCATTTATTACGTACAGTAAAATAAAGCTGCTGAAAATGTGATAATTTCATGCAGTCTCTTTTAATATTGCGGTAACATGCTATGTTAGCATTACATTGTTAAAGCGGCAGATACAGCTAAATTATACCTGGGCATATACTTTATGTAACACCCGCACACATAGCCGAGTAACAGCTATTAATCTGTGAATGACGTAATTGTATTCATTCGCCTTTCGATGGTTTCGCGATATTTTCTCGAAACTTTCTCGATCAAAATTTCTCGACATTCTCTCGATCAACGCAAAACCATTGATTCTCAATGGGTAAAAAAAGATGAATAAAAAATATTTCGAGAAAATCGATCGAGAATTTTGAAAACGATTTTTTTAAAATATTTTTCTCTCGACATTCTCTCGATAAATTCCAGATATGATAGGGATTTCTTCGGGAAAATCAAATTCTGTATCGAAGGAAAAACGATTAATGGAGACGCTTCCTAAATCAATATAACCTTGCACGCGAGCGCATTGGTTGCGATGGAATCCATGCTGTTTGACACTTTGGGTGAAACAAAATATGTCTCTGGGATTGTCTCAAATGGTATGCACTTACGCTTCAATCCGATTCTACAAAATACACGGCATCATTTTCTTACAACTTCCATTGTTTACTTTCTCAATAAGTGCGGTCAAAATTTGGCCTACTCGAACGGTTTGTCTGTGAAAACGGTTTGTCTGTGAAAAGTGCAAGTTCATAAATAGGCCGTGTAACCATTTCTCACAATGTTGGCCCTCTTGAGATTCAATTTCTCTAACTGAAACAGACCGTGTAACCATTTCACACGACATGGACCCTCTGTAGACTTGAAATGCATTTTTCCTGTAACTAAAACATGCAACGTAATATTTTTGATAATGTAACGAAGAAAACAGGTCGTGTAACCTTTTTTCACAAAATGGGCCTTCCATATAGATGTGAGGGCTGCAGCTAAACAGGGTGTGTAACTATTACTCACAACATAGACCCTTTACACAGATTTAAGAAGCAATATATCAGTAAGTGAAACACGGCGTGTACTTCTTTCTCATAACATGGACCGCCTACATAGATTTGAGATGCAGTATCCCTGTGCCAAAAACTAGTCAAGTAACCTATTCTCACAACATGGGACCTATATAAAGATTTTAGGGCTGAAACTAAAACAGGGCGAGTAACCATGTACCACAACATGAGCCCTATATCAACTACAGATAGCCCTACAGGCACATCGTATTTAGACCTATATCTCTATAAACAAGTGAGAAATGACTACATTGTAGTCAAAACCTGCGGCAGTGGCAATACCACAGTGAAAGGCATATCAGCGGAGGTAGTGGTAATTGTAGAAAAAAAGCGCCATCTGCCGGTGTTTTCATGCCAAGAGAAATAATTTCCAACTTCTAACCCACAATTGTAGGAATTGCGTAATAGGTCTGATGCCATATATATTCACTTTCCCCGTTCAAAATCCAACGATTTTGACTGGTCCGTGTCGTCTATACTGAATTGACAGACGAGCTCACAATGATCGCTTTGGCAATGTCTTGGTACAAGTATCATGTATGCCAAGTTTCAAAACATTCGGTTCAACCGCTGATTTATGCAAATCAAAAAGGCTTTCAAATATTTGGAAATCCAAATAAATTTCAAGGATTTAGTCATAGCGCGAAAATATACGCTCTTCAGTCTCCCTTCTCGCTTACTTTGCCGAGCAAAATGGAAAATTTATATTTCCTTCAAAGTTAATTTTCAATGAATTTAGTATCAGGTCTATCACTTTGATCTGTGAAACTACGGAATGGGGTTGCAGGCTTTATCGAACTGTACAAGAGGCATAATGACACTTTTACTATTCAAATTGAGGTCTGTGACAGTCTTGATATTCAATATTTGACAACGAGGTCAAATAGATCACTTGTTAGTATCTACTAATATATGACGTGATTCCATCCGTAAAACTGATTGACAAAGTAACGTAAATTGTGATGTGTAGAACCAATAAATGGGCTCTGACTTGAGAGAATGATGCAAATGCAATATGTTTCTGCCCATTGTCTGCTGATACACATAAGTATTGAATTTACGGGGGTGATTTTTGCTAATCTAAAAGGCGAAGAGGACGGGAACATCAATATCAGCGAAGCAAGGTCCTGGCTTGCGAGAATGAAGATAGAGTGTTCCGAAAGAGGATTATTCAAAATAGCTATGCGCCAAATTTCATGTGTGTAACCGAAAGTGCACAATATACATTGTAACTGCACAACTATGGCGTATTGTTCGCTCACAGGATTGTCTAACTCATTAAATACTAAATAGTCATGTCTGTATTTAGAACCAGTTGCGCATAAAATCTTATTAATGAGTCGGTATAGCTAAGACAGTAAGTGCAACTCCAAGGACTGGAGGGTCATTGTTTCGATTCCCACAAAGGGTTAAATTATTCTTCCTTTCAAAATATATTTTCATATATGCGATATTTGGGGGTAAAGTTAAACATCGATACCAAATTGCCATTATAAGTTAAACATCTTTATTCGGCGAAAGTTGGTGAGTTGTTCCCTTAATTCTGAAACGTAATTGTTGCGTGTTTATGATGCATGATCTGTAATTTGATACCAAGTATTATCCGAGGTTAATCATAATGACAATGCGTTACTTGTCTGCTTCTTCACCAATTTGTGAATTATCTAGATTGGGTAGATAAAATAATTAGTAGAAGTAGTGAACTTATTTTTCTACTTACTAAGACAGTCGCCTATGACTGTATGCAAATTAGCTGAACCACTGACAAGGTTACGGCTCGTCTTCCTTGGTATATAAGCTATTCAAGGGCCTCAAAGTGTATATACATGTACATACTGTTCAGTGAAAATGGTAATATCTGAAGCCAATGAAGATGTGTCGATCGACAGCTTTTAAGCGACTGACGTAGGAGAATTGAAGTCTGAACGCAAATCAACGAAGCAATAATTCATGCCACCGAATATAGTTGCAAATGAATTCAAACGTGCCTGAAGACAGGGTTGGCATGTGAGATCGGATGTTGAGAAGAAAAGTGTGGCAGAGATCACACTCTCTTAACGCATGCGTATTTCAAAAAGTCACAAGAAGAAGAAGAACAACAACAAGAACAACATCGCGAGCCTCCCGTAGACCTGCGTGCCGCAGGTAAAAAGAAGCGGGCATTCTCTCTCGTCGACTTTATGACAAAAGTGATGATTACAATTTCGACATCGTAAACTATCCCTTTCCGGAGAGTAATACTCCAGTGGCACCTACATATGGCGTATATATATCTCGTCTAGTAGCATTTGTTAGATCCTGTGTTAATTGTGACGATTATAATCAACGTCGCAAAACATTATTGCAGAAACTTATAAAACAGGGCTACGAGCGTAGCGTGCAAGATCTATGACGTTACGTTTTGTAACTTATGTCTAATTCCGCTTATCCCAGGCCTAGGTGTCGTATGAACCCATGTACTTCAAGATCCTCATGATGCTCATATGAACAGGCACAATCAAAGCGTGACTGAGATACATCATTCTCTAGATGACGGCTTCACAACGAATATTATGGATTAAGAATACTCATCAGCGATACGGATTTGATATTTTTGGAACACCCATATGACTTGCCGGCATCATTGAAAACTGCTGACAGCTTCTCTCTTGTAGGAAACTAGACTATGTTTATCTATACTATGACTGTCTTCTGAGTTTAGTGCTAATACTGCTATATGGAATATGGGATGGGTCTTTGGATTATGGACGTGGATATTCTTTAATGGACGACGACTGAATTATGAATGACGGACCAGAGGCTTGTAACATATATTTGAGACGGACTATCCCTGTAACTAAAACAGGCCATGTAATCATTTCTCACGACATGGGCCCTCTACAGACTCGAGATATAATTTCCATGTGACTGAAACATGCAGTGTTACCGTTTATCACAACATGGGACATCTACATAGATTAAAAGGCTGTAATTACAACAGGCAACATGGATATTAGATCAATTTGAGATCTAATTTTCCTGTAAGTAAAACAGAATAGAATGTACGATTTTAGAACTAGCTATCAATAAAACAAACGTAACTCTCAAGATGGATTTGAGTGTAATGTCAATTTGAGATGTATCTGTAACTAAACCAGGCTTTGTAACTATTATGCACAACATGAACCTGTTATCAGATCAAGTTTAGCAGTTTTTCAACACAAATAGTGTGTGGAGTATTTTGGGGGTTGTAACCAACAATTATTTACTGAAGACCAAGGACGTTTCCTATCCTTAAACCGTGCACTGAATGGATATAGGCTTAAGATAAACATGTGATACAATACATGTGTTGTAAAGGCGTGATACTGAGGATTGCTATAGTACGTGACATATCCGTAGGAAAAGCAAATTTCAGATCGGTGAAGGGTCAAGGCTTTAAAATACTCCCAATGTGAGCTATAAAGCCTATTCCAGGATGTGAATACGGCGAAAAATGGAACAAGGAAGTTCACATGTACTTACTTCGTGTCCTGATTTACCAGTACAAATGAGTTTCATCAAGGTGCAGAAATGGTTATTATTGTCTCGCATGCTATATAGCAGATCTGCTACTTCGCAAATAATTTCTAAAATTAATGATGTTTAGAAAGTGGTGTGCTACTTTGAAGATAATTTCTAGGATTACTGCTAGTTAGCACTTTGACTTGCGTGTTCCCAAAGAAAATATATTGTATAATTAACACAAATGCTAAATATTGAATATTTCGTCTAAATTGCAGCCATGATAAATATTGAGTATTTCTTCTAAATCGCAGCTCCAAATTGTCCGACTGCCTCTCTTTAGAGAAAATATATTGTATAATTAGCACAAATGCTACATATTTTCAAACTTGCATGGGTTGGTGAATAAGGATGTTTAAGGCAGTCTCAAGTACACCTTCTTTGCTGGTCTGTGCAACTCCTCTGACAATAACAGGGATTATTCTATCGTTCTTCCTGGTTAAACAACGCGCATGCACTGATATATCAGGATTTTTAAGACATTCCTTTGTAAGCTGGATTGGTTCCTACAGAACGGGCGATATAAAGGCAACCTCACAGATGCAGACAACTGACATGTATTCATATACATGCTTAAAACTAAAGTGTTGAAACTTACTCGTAAAGTGTTGAAATAACCCTTTAAGTCTGTCCACAGGGACAACACTTAAAGAGCAGTCCCTGTGGACACACTTAAAGGGTCATTTCAACACTTTACGAGTAAGGTTCAACATATTAGTTTTAAGCGTGTACTTACAGGAACAACACACCAATCATTCAACGACACTGTATGTTGGCATGCACCCAATGAACGAAGATGTTTTGGAGACAATCGGCCCTTTTCAACGTAATTTCGAAAGAAACAAAACGCCAAAAACAACATCTTCCTGTGGTACTTGATTGCAACAATCAAATTATATTCTAATTAGATGATATTATAAAGGTGCTAAATATTGAATATATTGCCCTTTCTCCGACACGGTGTTACAGATATTTTAATGCGAATCTCTTCTAATTAAAGTAGATTATAAAAGTGCTAAATATTGAATATATTGTCTTTTCTCCGAAAAGGCTCTTGTGGATATTTAACTGCGAATCTCTTCTAATTAGTATGGATTATAAAAGTGCTAAATATTGAATATAATATATCTTCGCAGACGCCAGCTACATATTTAAGTGCTAATCTTTGGTAATTATATGATATTATAAAGCTGCTAAATATTGAATATATTGTCTTTCTTCAAACACCAGATAGATATTTAACTGCGAATCTCTTCTAATTAGATGATATTATAAAGGTGCAAAATATTCAATATATTGTCTGTTCTCAAACGTCACCTACATATTTAAATGCGAATATATTCTAATATATGATATTATAAAGGTGCTAAATATTGAATATATTTTCCTTTCTCCGACACGGTGCTAAAGATATTTTAATGCGAAACTCTTCTAATTACAGTAGATTATAAAAGTGCTAAACATTGAATATATTTTCTTTTCTCCGAAAAGGCTGTTGTGGATATTTAACTGCGAATCTCTTCTATTTAGTATAGATTATAAAAGTGCTAAATATTGAATATATTGTCATTTTTCAGAGGCCAGCTACATATTTAAGTGCGAATCTTTTCTAATTAGATGGTATTACAAAGGTGCTAAATATTGAATATAGTGTCTTTCTCGGACGCCAACTAGATATTTAACTGCGAATCTCTTCTAATTAGATGATATTATCAAAGTGGTAAATATTCAATATATTATCTGTTCTCAGACGTCAGCTACATATTTAAGTGCGAATCTATTCTAATTAGATAATATTATAAACGTGCTAAATATTGAATACATTGTCCTTTCTCCGACACGATGTTACAGATATTTTAATGCGACTATCTTCTAATTAGAGTAGATTAAAAAAGTGCTAAATATTGAATATAGATGCTATTAAAGTAACCCACTTTTCTGCCTACTGCGGAGTTTAGCAAAACTATCTGCACAATATTGCCAAGTATGCTATTTAGCACCATGTTAAAGCATAGGAAATTTGTAAAATATCTAAAAAAAAAGCCAATCCTGCAACTAACTCATGAGTTTACAGTTCAGGCGACGCTTGATGCCAATGATAAGGTTTTGTGCAAGGCTTTGTGCATGGGCCTTGACTCGAGAATGAAGTGTATTGCTATTATGTTTAACAACTTACTTTATGTGCAGCAAATCCACGTCCTGATCCTTTTCTCCTTGAACATATACCTATATATGTACATGTATTGTTCATATTGATATGCAAATAAACATAAGGGAGTAGATCAAGTTCATTTTTCACAATAAGAATGTGCTTAAACTTCCAGTAATAACTTGTCAGGCTAAGATAAGATAAATCGTGAAATAAAACAGGTCACCATACTATTGGTAAACATATTGCCCATTTGTGTATGCACTCTGTATCATTGGATTAGTAGGAAAAGAGCCCGTTTTCATGTTTAAAGCTCATTAGACGGATTTCCCAAAGTCAAATCTTTCCTAATTTTCCAAATGAGATGGAATTTATATAAGTATGAAATAAAAATGTGGGGCCACCATACTTTTGTTTAAGTGGCAGCATTTTATCAGATAGCTATCCCTAGCTATCCAAGATGGGTAGGGAATTCGGAAATATTCTTTGGGATCATCTCCATGATATTTGTAATGCTGTTTTCTCTCGCTGGAGTTGAATTGTCATGAATGTTTTGGGGCAACAAAAGCATAATCTAGCTTAAGAAGTATCCTTCGCCCGACCATTGAACATGACAGGCCCACTTTTCGTCGGACATATTTCACTTTAGAGCGGGTATAAATGGATCTGTTTTGACGGATATCAATATTTTGTTTGCATTTATCCTAATACTGTCCTAGAAAATTCTGCCTGTCTTGAATAATTAAAAAATCCCCATGTTATAGCTCCATAGGGGCATGGACATGAACGTGATCTACTCGATAAAACTCGACGACTAGGAAGACATCGCTCTATTTGTGTTTTGAGTCACTTCATAATCATGTGCATGATCAATGAGTATTGTTCTGGGAGCTTTTCGTCAGTTATACGTATCTGTACTTCTGCACCCTTCGTACTGATTTCCGCTCATATTTGGTGATTAACAGCAGATATGGATAGTTGAAAACTGGTATCGTCTGTGCGTCACCGATAATCCCGATAAGCGAAAGACCCGTCCCTCCGCGCGAACAATTGCCTCTACCGGCGCCTCGGCCCTTGCCATCAAAGAATGCCCACTCAGATATGGTCGGTGATTTAACGGAAATACATCTGGTACACTTATATGGTGAATTTTTACAAACGTAACCCGTATCATTAGTTTAAGGGGACGAGAAAACTGGTGACGATAAGGAAAATCAGCAGTATGGATTAGTGTCTAAACGGAACGCGCAATACCGCTAGTGGTGACGTTTTCTTGAAATCAAAAGAAGACCAGTAGAAAAACGGGACAAGTTACTAGCGATTTTTTGGCAATTTGTCACCACAGCTTGTTCACAGTGTGTAAGGACTGACCGTGCTGATCCAATCTATGAAATGAAGCCTCAGCTGAGGGAAGTTGAATGAACTCTTAACTACAAGGTAGAGATATTGTTCTATGAATAATTATACAATATGGGACAATCAGTCAAGCTGAGCAGGCAAAGACCATTGTATAATGTAACACTATGATAAAAGTGTACACCCTTCACCTCTGTTCAGAACACCTTCCATCTCTCTGTCGTTACCTCCAGGTTCATCCTGACGATAAACAGAATGCCTGCATACTCGAACAGAACCGAGTGCGGAAGTGAGTTTGTCCCAGAAATGTCGTTGTTCAGCGGGACTTTCGGACCAGACCAGGAACACACTGGTATTCCACATATTGATTAAGGCCTTGGGCATGGCACTTACTGGGACGTCTTGTAATATTACGGGGATGATTACATCCTGTCTGCCTTCATGATGCATCTTCATCCGGGCCATCTCTATTTCAAAGTGACACCAAGCGGATCTGACAAACGCAGGCGTTATCACGAGAATTGTTTTGAAACTGCTGTTTATCGCAGTTACAACACTTTCGTCAATACTCACACCGGGGACGAAATCTCGATCATACAGACACAGTTTATAACCGAACTTGGTTTCGTTTTTCTCAAGTATTGGTTGTAATGTGTGGCACACCCACTGCTTATCCTCGTGAGAGTAGGCTACCAGGGCGTCGTATTTATGTCGTTTTTTCGGTTTCGCCTCTGGTTTTTGGAAAAGTGTGATGCACCAGTATTTCAAAGGTACCCGATAGCGGTAACCGACAGCTGTCCCCAGTAAACACACGATCAGCAAGGAAACACCCAGGGCACCAAAAACAACCCAGAAGGAACTAATACATTGTCTCTTTAGGTATTTCATTGTCGAGCGAAGATTCAGCATCGGAACGAAAGACCCGTTGTTCATAATACAGCTATAGTTTCCATGGTTATCAAATTGTACATTTGAACTCCAAATCCACTCCACAAAATCATATGTTTCACAGTTACAGGTGAATGGGTTTCCTTCTAGCAGGAGTGAGAAGTTTGTTCGCCCCATAGCCATTCTATCTAATTCTTGTCGATCACATAACGGAATGCTTGATAAGATATTGAACCGCATGTTCAATTGATTTAGTTTCACTAGGGAATAAATAACAGTTGGAAGCGTCGAAAGTTTGTTATGGTCCAGACTTAACGTCATCAAATCTGGCGTGTTGACTAACATACCTTCTGGTAGAGATATTATTCCACTATTCGCCAGATCAAGATTTTGTAGTCGAGTAAGACTTCGGAACAATAACCCAGCAGACCTTTCCTTGAATATTATGGCAAAGTTTGTATCTCTAGCCACTAAAGTCGTCAAATTGGGGAAAGAGTCGAAAGTTTCAAGTTTAAAATTGTTGGCATCGTTCCCAGAGATATTTAAAACACGTACGTTCTCAACACCAGTAATTCTGTTTTTGAAGCATCCTTCCGATCCAGTATACGACATATCGAATGTTTGTAGATTATCTCCGCCTATAATTGAGACGCGAGACTCATGTTTACAAGAAAGCTGAACGTGACTTATGTTGAGAAATTCTAACTTTGATGGAAAATGAACAGTCCTGTTCCTACTTGTATGAGCTCCTGTGTTAACGTTCCCTTTATCATGTTCATCATCTGCCAATAGGTTTCCTGTTATATCGAGATACCTGAGATTTGGAAATGAACTTAAAATGAAGTACACTTCGACGACAACATAACGCTGTAAGTAGTAGTTATTATAGCGCAACTCTTTCAAACACTCTGGGTGGCCAAACATGCGAAAGACATTTACGTCCAAATAGACCACCATATTATCGCTCAAATCTAGTGATTCCACACAAATATCTGTCAGATACCTGAATTTGTCCTTCGTAAGCATGAGGTCTGATATCGAGGCAGATCGATTATTTTGTTTAGAAATATTTATAGACGTAAGATTTTTCCCCGAGAAGACGAATAAAGATTCCATGGCAGCTCCAGTTCCAGGTCCATAGTATCCACCCTTTCCGGCAATATTGAAGTTCCTCAAATGGCAGAAATGAGCAAAACTCATTCTTGCAATATCCTTCAGATCACAGTTAGCTAAATTCAACGTGGTCACAGTTAAATTTTCGAAGACTTTGAATGTTTCGCTGTAGATGTAGCGAATATAACAAAAATGGCGATTGACGGAGAGAGTTTTGAGACTATAGAGCGAAGCGAAGCCAGGGCCGAACTTGGCATCCATACACATGTCCATGTAAAGCTCCTCCAGAGAACTCAAAGTCGATAAGGCTAGATCAGGATAGTCGTCGTCGGCAGAAGTACAACCGGCGATATGCAGAATTGTTAATCTGAGCAGCGGGCGAAAAATCTTTATGGGGTATGCTGTGTACTGCAGCGGATTATTACTCAGATCGAGACAAGTTAAATTGGATAATCCAAAGAAAGATTTGGGTCCAAGATGATTGATCTGGTTATGAGACAGATCCAGTGATAGTAGGCCCATGAGACGGACGAACGCAGAATCTTCAACTGATGGCAGTAAATTGTAGGACAAATCCAATGATTGGCACTGGCTTGGAATATCCACTTCAGTAACTGTATTGATGTGTTGGTATCGAAAGTCACAGCTTGTGTCAGAGGGCACATCCCTGAGACAACGACGATCGCTGGTCATCGGTTTTATCAGAAGTCCGAGATATATCAGCAGGAGAAATCCAGTGCGCAGTAAATCTACGGATTCGCCGTGAAAATGATTCCCATTTCTTAAGTGCCTTCTCAGTGACATCGTGAATATATGCTTGTATACAGAGAGAAAACTCTTTACGATCTCACGGACTGATGTCGACGGTCTATTTGCATGACTTATGTACAAATGGAAAGAAAAGTAATAACTCCTCTTATATGGCTTGAATACGTTTGAATTCACTCAATGATCTGGAAATCTCTTTAAAACGTTTTTATGAGAAATCGGGGGTAAATAAACTTCCTTGTTGACTTTTGTCATCTGTGCGGTACAGATATAAAGGGCGACTTTATCGACAACCTTTTGAGTGATATGACCAAATCTCGAGATTGCTAACACTGAGCTTCTTTGTGAAAAACGGATTCTTATTGAACGTCCGGTCTGACCTCGGTGTTCTCTCTTAAGTGTTGGTGAAATCTCACTGACTTGAGCGAGAATAGATAGGGACGTAGCTGAGCTACTGAGCAAAGCTTGAGACCAAGTTACTCGAATGATTCTCCTCATATTTTTTATCGTACGTAAACAATTATCACGAAATATTTAAAGCACATGTGTAATAGCCCAGATCAGTAAAATACATCTGTTACAAATTACACAAATACAAGCGTCTAGTCTATCATTCAATATGCAACCGTCGTCCATTAGGTGTACGTACATAAGCTTACATTAATAACCCCACTCAGACGGATCATATACATTTATCGGTTTCAGCTTGATTTGAGATTTTTCTACAATATGTCTTCAGTTTATCTGGCGGTTATTTGATACCAAAATAAATTATCTGGAAAGTTTTATTTCTGTACATTATCGACATGTACCTGAACACTCGTAATTCAGCTTTTTGTTCAGAAAATAAGAAAATCACCCGAATGAGGTATTCACCGGATATGGCGAGATCATCGAAAGTGATCTAATTACCGGACATCTCGTAATCAATGGAATGACGACTTCCCTGAGGTTTAATGATAGCAAAATACGAGCACAGCCTGAACGATTTATCCATTATTCCCACAGATCAATTTCACATAAAACGATGTACGGCGTTATGTTTCGTAACTTGGGTAATTCCGCCTAATCTGGGGATAGCGGCCGTATGAACCCATGTAGTTCAAGAACCCCATGATGTTCATATGAACATACATGCGTTTACTCCGTAATTTAATATTCAGCCGTCATCCATTAAAGCATTTCCGCGACCATAATCAAAAACCTATCCCACATTCCATACAACAGCATTAGCACCAAATATGAAAAAAGAACAATTATCTTAGTATACATAAACATAGGCTAGTTTTCTGCAAGAGAGAAGCGGTCCACATTTTTCAATGATGCCGGCAAGACATCGCTAATCACTATTCTACTAATCCATATGAATTTTGGAAGCACTTGACGGAAAAGCTCTGTTATATACGTTTATGCAACAAAGTTTTTTGACGTTGATTAAAATTGTCACATTTAACACAGGATCTAGGAAATGCTACTAGGCGAGATATGTATACCCCACTGGAATATTGCTGTCCCCGAAGGGATAGTTTACGATGTCGAAATTGTATTCGTCTCTATTGCCGCTAGTCGACGAGAGTGAATTACAAGCGTCTGATCCGTCATTCATAATTCAACCGTCGATCATTAAGGAATATCCGCGTCCATAATCCAAAGACCTATTCCATATTTCATATAACAGCATTAGCAACAAATTCAAAAAGACAATCATAGTATACATAAACATAGACTAGTTTCCTGCACGAGAGAGGCCTTCATGGATATATGTCTAAATGAGAGAGAGAGAGAGAGAGAGAGAGAGAGAGAATTAAGGTCTAATGTCGCGTTCAGCAATATTTCAGCTATATAGCGATGATCAAACAAAATTCTAAGTACTCAAGCCAATAACTTAGTAATCCAACGCATTAATACATACACACATTAAAACTTATGCATCAAACCAATATCTCAAATAACCCAAGATGCAATCCTCCCTCACCCGACTAAAAAGATCTTCCGAAGTAGTCGTTCGATAAAAAGCGTCTCTTACAATATTAAAATCTATGCATTCGATAAGAACATGTTTCACGGTGAGATCTTCATGGCGTGGAATACACCTTGGGACTGGCTCTTTTTTTAGTAAATGTTCGTCAAGTCATCGGCTACGGCCGATTTTACATCGCCTGATCATGTTTTTATCGAAACGTTTCTGGCTGTTCAGATGAGAAAAGCTTACAGTTTTTTTAACCGTTTGTCATTATTCACAGCATCCCATAAATATTGAAACAGCCGTCTCACATAAGTGCATGCATATAGAGGGTCTGAAATCGCTATATGGGATTCCAACAGGATCAACCTCATCATCTAGGGCTGCCTTAGCCATCCTATCAGCCTCAGTATTACCGCTGATGCCAACGTGATTCGGCAACCAACATAACACAATATCAATCTGTTGATCAAATCTACAGTCATGTAGTTGTAGACTACTCTATAGTGGGATGAGTCGAAGTTCCACTCTTAATCGCTTGGAGGCATGACAGTGAATCTGAGAATATGACATTTTTTTCTCCTTTTTGTGGACCCAATACATTCTAAAGCCAACAATATAGCTTTTGCTTCTGCAGTGAATATTGAACTTTTACCTGGTAGTCGACAGGTTTTAGTTTTGGAACTAATCTTTAGAACCATCTGTATAAATAGCCTGGTGCGATCTGTATTTCTCTGTCAGCAGACCAAATTCTTGAGACAAGAGCTGTCTCGTGTTTGCCTTTTTATATTTCGTTAGAGAAATATCTACTTCTGGTTGAGCTAACTGCCATGGTGGAATGGGTAAGAGCTTGTTAGGTAAAATTTGACTAAGCTTAATACCAGCTGCTACAATGTGAGGTTTCTTACGAATTCCAAGATGTGGAATAATGGAGGGCTTCTTCAAATAGAGATCCACGAACTGAGGTTTGAAAACACAGTTATATGCAGGATGCGAGTGATTTGATCGCAATTTTGTGATATATTGTAGTGATAGTTTAATTCTTCGAAGTTCTAAAGGAAATTCATCTGCTTCGACATATAAGCTTTCTTTATGGGATGTTCTGAACGCTCCAAGTCAAAGTCTTAGTCCTTGATGGAGAATAGGACCTAGCTTTGCCAATTTTGACCTACTTGCACCGTTGTAAACAATATAGCCATAATTAAGTTTGGAACGAACAAGTGATCGATATAAATGGAGAAGTGTTTGCTGATCTCCTCCCCACTTATAGTTGGCAACAACCTTTAACAAATCAAGAGCTTTCGTGCACTTAGCTTTCAAGCAATTAATATGCGATTTGAATGTTATTCGGTGGTCAAACAACATTCCTAAGAATTTGACCTCTTTTACCACTTTGATCTCAGTTCCATCTAATGTTAGGACTGGATCTTTGTGCTGGAAATATTTTCTGCAAAAGTGTATACAATTTGTTTATTTCTCTGGAGAATTGAAGCCGTTTTCTATACACCTTTTCTGAATTCTATTCAGACAAATTTGTAATGTTCTCTCAATATTGTGTATGCTTTTTCCACACCACGAAATGTTGAAATCGTCTACAAAGAGTGAACCATCAATTGATTTATTCAAAACTTCCGTCAAGCTTTTGATCTTGATACTAAACAGAGAAGTAGACAAAATACTGTTCTAGGTGACGTGATACTTCCCTGTAGTTTCTTTCAAATCCAGCGAGGTGGATATAAATCCTTGATTGCTTAATTTATATAGCGATTTTGCACAGCGAGAAGGTCATAGCGTTTGGTCAATGAGAAAGAACGGGCTTTAAAATCATCGTTTTTTTAAAGAGCCTGAATAAATTATTCATAAGCCAAAATGGGCGCACAATTAGTACCCATTAGAACACAAGCGTCTAGTCCGTCATTCACTATTCAGCCGTCGTCCATTAAAGAATTTCCGCGTCCATAATACAAAGATCTAATTCATATAATAACATTAGAACCAAGTTAAAAGGATAATATACAAGCGTTTACTCCGTCATTCAATATTCAGCCGTCGTCCACTTCAGACTTTCCGCATCCATAATCCAAAGACCTAATTCATATAATAACATTAGCACCAAATTCAACGGATAAATCATAGTATACATAACACTAGGCTAATTTCCTGCAAGGCCGAAGCGGTCAGCAGTTTTCAATGATGCCAGCAAAACCTCATGATATTTCAAAGATATCAAATCCGTATCGCTGATCAGTATTCTTAACCCATATGATATACGTTGTAAAGTCGTTATCTAGAGTATGGTGTACTTCAGTCAGACTTTGATATATTGTGTTGTCAAATTTCACATAGATATTGTTAATGAAAAATTCAAGCAACTCTATAAACAAAGAATCATCCCATGAATGATATTCGTTCAGTGTAGCCGAGGTAAAGAATGCTTTATGGTCGAATAATATATCGGTGATCAGTTTTCTTGAACATAGACACCATTAATGAACTTAAGGTCCTGATGAGGGATTGTAGTATAGAAAGTCGAGAAATCCCATGTGGATACATGTCTGTAGGGCCTTTAGTAACAATTTTCTGTCGTAACATCTCCTGAAGGATCCTTGTCAACAGGGTTGAAAGATCCTTGGTGGTGCAGCTTCTAGATTCAGCTATGAATCTAGCATTGTATGGTGATTTATGCATTTTGGTACACTTTTGGTATATCGTTATAAGTTGTTGGAAGCCAGACACCACTTTCCTTGAGAAACTGGTTGTTAAATAAATCGTTCAGAGTAAATGCTGTTTGGGAGTAAGTAGACATATTGGGAGGTGGTGTGCTCATACTCAATTCCTCAACCAGCATCTAGTAATAATACAATTTACTACCTCCACCAACCGAACTGCCACTATGAGTGAAACAAACTTGAGTGTGACACTAAGCCAAATAAAAACAATGCATATGAATTTATATTCTTTTGGGCTTTGTCTGCTTGGACTATGACGAATTTACTCTAGAGATTTTCTAGAACTTCTAGAACTGAGGATTCTCAGTATTTGTTTTGCTCGGGGAAGGGTACTACTGTCATTATGGCGGATTGTTTCAGCGACCCCGTTCTTGGTTAGGTTCAACCAGTCAACGAGTACTGTAGATTTCACTTTTACTCGCTTTGACCACTCAATAACATACCCTTCGGGTTTATTTGTCTAGACTATCTATATTTAAACTTGAAAAACATGCTCGCATCTCTAACTCGAACTCATAACATTGGGATACAAGCTATCACTCTACTAGATGACTTATATGGACCGAGCAAAATTTGGGATCAACTCGCTTGGCTGATCATATATGTTTAGAAATGTAGGCGAAGAACTTCCACGAAATAAATTTTAGATCTATCGGATTATGTTACCTTTGTACCTGACACGTTTGATTGGAATATCCCATATTTATTATCTCAAATTCGGGTCATTCCAAGTCACGAGAGAGCTGGTACATGCAGTACATGAAGATGGCAAGCCATGCAGTGGACTGTAGATCAATATTACAATTATAGTATATTTTTGCTCATAATACACAAGACATTCTCTCCGTCGATGACACCATGGAGCATACTATATAGAGTAGGCTCCATGATCAGACTATATATGTACAGTACAAGACCCAGTCAGTGAAAATACAGGGCTTCAAGTCAGATCCTAATTTCTATTTCTCTCAGCGTAACTGTGTAATTCCAGCTATAATCGTCTCTTTTTCTGATAGGGTAACTGTGTAACTTGGCATGTAGACCTCTCTTGCACGCGGACAGCGTAACTGCGTAACATCAACGATGAGCCATTTATTCTTGCTCTGCTTAGCTTTATAATATCCTTTCTGTTATGCTCAGCATAACTGCGTAACTCGAGCAATAGTCCTTTTTCCGCGAGCGTAACTGCATAATTCAGGGGAATTTCAGTGCTAAATTCTTTCTCAAATTTTCTCTGGGTAACAGCGTACTTTCAGTAGTGGCTTTCTCTTTTTGTCAGCATAAATGCGTAAGTCCAGGGTTAAATCAATTCCTCTTTTTCTGAAAGCATAACTGCGCAACTCCAGATATAGATCTGAGTAACTTTGTCAGACCCTTTCTCTTATGCTCAGCGTAACTGCGTAATTTCGGATCTGGAACTCTCTTTTTTCCTGAGAGCGTAACTGCGTAACATTAGGTGTATCATAGTCATCTCTTTCTGACAGCGTAACTGTGTAAATTCGGCGGTGGATTATTTATTTATTCAACGTAGCTGCGTAACTTTGTCAAACAATTTCCCTTTTTCTCAGCATAACTGCGTAACTCCAGTGATGGACCAATTCATTTTACCGACAGCGTAACTGTCAGACCCTTTCTCTTTTGCTCAGCGTAACTGCGTAACTTGGCTCTAGATCTCTCTTTCACTGAGAGCTTAACAGCGTAGCTTTAGGTGTACCATATGCATCTCTTTGTGACAGCTTAACGGCGTAAATTTGGGGTTGGATTATTTATTTTCAAAACGTAGATGCGTAACTTCGTCAAACCCTTTCTCTTTTGCTCAGCGTAACTGCGTAATTCCAGCTATAATCCTCTCTTTTTCTGACAGCGTAACTGCGGAACTCCAGGTATAGACCTCTCTTTATGACAGCGTAACTGCGTAATTTTGTCCATGGACCACATCTTTTTGCTCAGCGTAACTTCGTCAGTCCCTTTCTCTTTTGCTCAGCGTAACTGCGTAACTTGACTCTAGACCTCTATTGTACTGAGAGCGTAACCGCGTAACTTTAGGTGTACCGTAGACATCTTTGTCTGACAGCGTAACTGCGCAAGTTCAGCTGTGAACCTCTTTGCATGCGGACAGCGTAACTTCATCGATGGACTCCGTAGCTGTGTAACTTGGTCAAACGCTTTCTCTTTTTCTCAGCGTAACTGCGTACCTCCGGTGATGGACCAATTCATTTTACTGACAGCGAAACTGCGTAACTTCATCAGACCTTCCCCTTTTGCTCAGCGTAACTGCGTAACTTGGCTCTAGACCTCTATTTTAGCCTAACTGCGTAACTTTATGTGTACCGCAGATATCTCTTTGTGTCAGCTTAAGTGCGTAAATTTGGGGATGGATTATTCATTTTCACAACGTAGATGCGTAACTTCGTCAAAGCCTTTCGCTTTTGCTCAGCGTAACGGCGTAATTCAAGCTATAACCCTCTCTTTTTCTGACAGCGTAACTGCGTCAGTTCAGCTGTGAACCTCTTTTGCTTGCGGACAGCTTTACTGCGTAACTTCATCGATGGACCATTGAGTTTTGCTCTGTGTAACTTTATTAGATCCTTTCTGTTTTGCTCATTATAGCATAACATAATCAGAGGCTTTCCCTTTTTGTCAGCGTAAGTCCAGAGAGAAATTATTGCTCTTTTTCTAACAGCGTAACTGCGTAACCCCAGGTATAGACCTCTCTTTATGACAGCGTAACTGCTTAACTTTTTCGATGGACCACTTCTTTTTGCACAGCGTAACTGCATAACTTTGTCAAACCCTTTCTTTTCTGCTCAGCGTAACTGCATGCGTAACTTCAGCTCTAGATTTCTCTTTTCTTGAGAGCATAACTGCGTATCTTCAGGTGTACCGAAGACATCTATTTCTGATAGCGTAAATCCAGGAATAAATCAATTCCTCTTTTTCTAACAGCGTAACTGCGTAACTCCAGATATAGATCTCTCTTTATGACAGCATAACTGCGTGACCTCGTCGAAGGACCATTTCCTTTTTGCTCAGCGTAACTGCGCAACTTTGTCAGACCCTTTCACTTTTGCTCGGCGTAACTACGTAATTTCGGATCTAGACCTCTCATTTCCTGAGAGCATAACTACGTAACTTTAGGTGTACCATAGACATCTGTTTCTGACAGCGTAACTGTGTAAATTCAGCGATGGGTTATTTCCTCAACGTACATGTAGCTGCGTAACTTTTGCTCAGCATAACTGTGTAACTTCGGCAGACCCTTTCTCGTTTGCTTAGCGTAACTGCGGCTATAAACATCTTTTCCTGAGAGCGTAACTGCGTAACTTTGTCAGGCCTTTCTCTTTTGCTCAGCGTAACTGCGTAACTCTAGCTATAGCCCTCTTTTTGTTCTGACAGCGTAACTGCGTAACTCCAGCTATAGACTTCTCTTTCGGACAGCGTAACTGCGTAACTTCGGTGCTGGACCATTTATTTTTGCTCAGCGTAACTGCGTAACTTCGTCAGACCCTTTCTCGTTTGCTTAGCGAAATTCCGGCTATAAACCTCAGTCCTATTTTCCTGAGAGCATAACTTCGTCAGACCCTTTCTCTTTTGCTTACCGTAATTCTGGCTATAAACCTCTTTTCCTTAGACTGTAACTGCATAACTTCGTCAGACCCTTTCTTTATTGTTCAACATAACTTCAGCTATAGACCACACTTTTCCTACCAGCATAATTTTTGACTATGGAACATTCCACTTTGTTGAGCATAATTGAGTAACTCGATGCATAACTCAGGAAATGATATGGTAAGAATATTTACCTACTGTATCTGTTAAACCGAGAAATGCTGAGTCGGTTGGTTATGTAGAGAGATTGAATGACCATTTAATCCGTGAAACATTTCATGTATCTGTTAAACTTAGAAATACTAGTACCAGTGAATAATGCTAAAGAATAGAGCAATGTGTATGTTAAACCAAGAAATGCTATATAGTTATTGAGCAATGTATGACTGATTGACAGTACATGTGCATGCAATCAGCATCATCTGTTTAACCTAGAAATGCTATCTACAACTGAAACAATATTTCCTTTAGTAAAAACCACTTCTTTTTATTAGACCCTTTCTTGTTTTCTCAGCATACCTTCGTAAGACCCTTTCGCTTTTTCTCAACATAACTGCGTGACACCATTCGATGTACCAAGTATGATTCTTTTTCCAGCATAACTCCGGCAATTTACACTTTCTGTTTTACATTTACCCTGCATAATTGTGTAACTCCAGTAACTCCAGCGATAGATACTTTCGCAGTTACGCTGAGGAAAACGGAAATGGTCTGATTAAGTTACGCAGTTATATCGTCAGGAAATGAGCGGTCTATAACCGGAGTTACGCAGTTACGATGAGAAAGGGAGAAAGAGTCTGACGAAGTTACGCAGTTATGCTGAGCTAACAGGAATGGTCCATGACGGCTGAAGTTACGCAGGTACGCAGTTGTCAGAGAGGTATATAGCTGGAGTTTCGCAGTTACGCTGAGAGAAAAGGAAATACCTGACCAAGTTACGCATTTACGCTGAGCAAAAAGAAATGATCCATCACTGGAGTTTAAGAGGGCCTGTCGCAGTTACGCAGTTACGCTGTCAGTAAACATGGAAAAGAGAAGGATATAACTGAAGTTGAAAGAAAGAAAAAAGGACTGACAAAGTTACATAGTTACGCTGAGCAAAAAGAAATTATTCATCACTGGAGTTAAGAGGGTCTGTCGAAGTTACGCTGTCGGTAAACATGGTAAAAGGGGGGATATAAATGAAGTTATGCTGAGAGAAAGAGAAAGGAACTGACCAAGTTACGCTGAGCAAAAAGAAACGATCCATCACTGGAGTTAAGAGGGTCTGTTGAAGTTACGCAGTTATGCTGAGCTAACAGGAATGGTCCATGATGGCCTGAAGTTACGCAGGTACGCAGTTGTCAGAGGTATATAGCTGGAGTTACACAGTTACGCTGAAATGATCCATCACTTGAGTTAAGAGGGTCTGTCGAATTTACGTAGTTACGCTGTCAGTAAACATGGTCAGTAAAAGAGAGCATGTTTACTGACAGTAAATGAGCGGTCTAGAGCAAAAAGAAATGATCCATCACTGGAGTTTAAGAGGGCCTGTTTCGACATCGTAAACTATCCCTTTCTGGATAGTAATATTCCAGTGGGACCTGCATATGGCGTATACATATCTCGCTTAGTAGCATTTGCTAGATCCTGTGTTAAATGTGATGATTTTAATCAACGTCACAAAACATTGTTGCAGAAACTTATAAAACAGGGCTATTCCACCAAGCGCCTCCACTCAAAGTTTCTCAAATTTGGCGATACATATCGCATGCTGATAACAAAATACGAACGTAGCGTGCAAGATCTATGGCGCTACGTTTCGTAACTTGTGTCTAATTCCGCTTAACCCGGGGCTAGGGGCCGTATGAACCCATGTACTTCAAGATCCTCATGGTACTCATATGAACAGTCACAATCAAAGCGTGACTGAGATACATCATTCTTTAGATGACGACCTTACAACGAATATTATGGATTAAGAATACTGATCAGCGATACGGATTTGATATTTTTGGAACATCATGATGTCTTGCCGGCATCATTGAAAACTGTTTACCGCTTCTCTCTTGCAGGAAACAAGCCTATGTTTATGTATACTATGATTGTCTTTTTGAATTTGGTACTAATACTGTTATATGGAATATGGAATAGGTCTTTGGATTATGGACGCGGATATTCTCTAATGGACGACGGCTGGATTATGAATGACGGACTAGACGCTTGTAATAACTGAAGTTACGCTGTTATGCTGAGAGAAAAAGAAAGGGACTGACCAAGTTACGCTGGGCAAACAGAAATGATCCATCACTGGAGTTAAGTGGGTCTGTCGAAGTTACGCAGTTACGGTGACGCTGGGCCAAAAAAAAAATGGTGCATCACCAAAGTTACGCAGTTACGCTGTCTGAAAGAGAGGTCTATAGCTGGAGTTACGCAGTCACGCTCTCAGAAAAAGACAGGGACAGAGCTGGAGTTAGCAGTTAAGCTGAGCAAATATAAATGGTCCAGGGCCGAAGTTACGCAGTTACGCTGTCCGAAAGAGAGGTCTATAGCTCTGGAGTTACGCAGTTACGCTGTCAAAAAAAGAGAGGGGTAGAGCTCGACTTACGCAGTTACGCTTTTACTGTCCATAAAAGAGATAGCTATAACTGGGAATACGCAATGACGCTCAGTTATGCTGGATTCACTGGCTTTCTTCACATTCTTACCCTCAGTCCCAATCAAGCCGGTATGTATTATTAAGCTTCTCTCGTGATTTCTTACATGAGGGATGAACCAAAATTCGTCAATGCTTATCAACGTTAGATTCGTTGTTCACTATGCTTCTATTAGTGATTTGTTGTCTGTAATATTTGATATAGTGCATTACCACAGCTAATGACCCTGATGAATTATTCAAATTAATTGTTAATAATGACCCACGCCCTAAACACTGAAGAAATAATGAAGTAGTAATAGCGAATAGTATCTGCTATAAATTGAGTGTTTACTGTTGACAAATACAAAATAAAATATATGCATCAACAAAAAATGGTCATGGCCATACAGAAGTAAAATTATTTAGTCACAGACATTAGGGTGTCCCGATACGGAGAGTAAGCGATTAAATATGTCATTCTTATTCTGAGGAAAATGACTACATTACTTGACATATCCGTAGGAAAAGCAAATTTCAGGTCGGTGAAGGGTCAAGGCTTTAAAATACTCCCAATGTGAGCTATAAAGCCTATTCCATGATGTGAATACGTCGAAAAATGGAACAAGGAAGTTCACATGTACTTAATTCGTGTCTGATTTACCAGCGCAAATGAGTTTACAGTTCAGCCGACGCTTGACGCCCATGATAATAGGCTTTGTGCATGGACCTTGAATCGAGAATGAAGTGTATTACTATAATTATGTTCAAAAACTTACTTTATGTGCAGCAAATCTACATCCTGTTCCTAGTCTCCTTGAACATGCACCTATATATGTACATGTATTGTTCATATTGATATGCAAATAAACATAAGGGAGTAGATCAAGTTCATTTTTCACAGTAAGAATGTGCTTAAACTTCCAGTAATAACTTGTTAGGCTAAGATAAGATAAATCGTGAAATAAAATAGGTCACCATACCATTGGTAAACATATTGCCCATGTGTGTATGCACTCTGTATCATTGGATTAGTAGGAAAAGAGCCCGTTTTCATGTTTAAAGCTCATTAGACGGATTTCCCGAAGTCAAATCTTTCCTAATTTCCCAAATGAGATAGAATTTATATAAATATGAAATAAAAATGTGGGGCCACCAGTTCAGTTCAGTTCACTTTCGTAATTTCCCCCTTTAAAGAGAGGCACCTCATTAAGAGTATTAAAATGCATGTAAAAAAATCGCAACAGGTAAAATGTAAAAAAAAAAAATTAATTAAAATTAAAATTAAAATTAAGAGCTATCTGTTCACCACACAAAGTCACACAAAATGGTCAATAGTGTCCGACTAGTCACCACTGGATTCCTGTTTAAGGAGCACCAAGTTTCTCTTGTGATGAAGACCGTACGTTAATAGCCGGATGTACTTCTCAAAAGTTGGGATACAGTCAGGGTGGCCACCTAGCATGTTGATAACCCTGGCTGGGTTAATGATCATCTCACAGGCACCTTGTGGAGTAGTTGTGCTGGCATTCACAATATCGAGACAACTGTCACAGATTGAATCGAGGAGCATGGAGATATATCGCATACGGATGTCTGCCAGAGTTTTGCAGCTAACCAGGAAGTGCTGCCTGTCCTCGCGTCCATCGTTGCACAGCTGGCATTCTGGGTTTACATTATACTGGTTGAATGAAGCCCGATTTGCTTGGAGTATATATGTTCCGGTAAGCAGTTTCAATCTTATGCCTAGCCTGCGTATATCGCATGGTGACGTGGAAACTGAAGCGATCGAGGGATGTGGCTTCTCCAAGCAATCATCAGCTGGGTCCAAGAAACGCAGGGACGGATACAAACGTATCTTGAAGAGCAGGTCTTCGGTCCAGTAGGCTCTGACAGCTCCTCTAATGATCCTCTTCCAGCGATTTTTGGATGGAGGGCAGTCCAGCAAGTCATGGATCGACGGCAGAGAATATTTAGCAAGAATCTGTCTTGCATTGGCAAACCAGCTAGTGCTGAATAGGCCCTTTGTAGCTACCTGTCGAACAGCAATGTCATGCTCAATGATCTTTTCGTCAGCGCAGATATTCCGCAGCAGGGAGAGAACCCGCAGATGAAGCTTGGCAATCAATGGTAGGGTCCCTGCAAGGACATAAGGAGTTGGATCTGCGACCCTAGTGGGAAGGGAGAGGATTTCCTTCAGTGTCTTTTTATAAAAACGCTCCAGGCAATCCATTTCCTTGACATTTGGTGGGGTCACGTCCAGACCATGTAGTAATACCGGAATGAAGTAAATGTCCAGCAAGTGGCAGGATGTTGTGGGATTAAAGCCATTACGGCCGTGAAGACCCGGACCCATCAGAGAGTATAAGACTCGCCTTGCTTTGGAGATATTCTCTTCCACGTTGAGCTTAGAGGAGATCAGTTTTTTGTCCCGAATAATACCAAGATGCTTTGAGGTTTCTGGTGTAGGGAGATCCTGACTCCCCATCTGTAACGGTGATATGCTTTTTGCGTTTGACAATATAGCACTTTTTTGGGGTTGGATTTCATACCTTTCATTGGAGCTGTAGTCCTCGACTAAGAAAAGGAGAGTTTGCAGGTCAAGGTCATTATTAGCCATCAGGGCGACATCGTCTGCACAAGTTGGTGAGCAACAGTTGGATAGGCCAATTTTTGATCCAAGGTCAGTGTCAGAGAGCCTAGACAGTAGGTCATTTACATAGATCTTGTACAAGTCTGTTGATAGAATGCCACCTTGACGGACCCCTTGTTGCTGGAGTATCTTAACGGACAGTTCATCTTTCCATTTGATCTGTGTATGGGCATTATCATGCAGGTTGGAAACTGTAAGCCAGAGAGTCCCATCCACACCAGTGTGGTACAGCTTTCGAAAAAGACTCGAGTGGTTTACGACATCAAAGGCTGATTTGGCATCTAGAAAGGCGACGATCGTGTTTTTGGACTGTTGCTTCGATTCTAGGACAGATTCCTGCAGGAGAAGCGCACAGAATAGTGGAGAAACCCCTTTTGTGAAACCACGTTGTAGAGAATGTTGTGCTCGTGCGAGTGTTGGTTGGATTCGGTTTCGAACAACGGTTTCCAGTATTTTGGTGATTATTGGTGTAATGGTTATTCCTCTGTAGTTAGTGGACTGTTCTTTGTTTCCCTTTTTTTTGAAGATAGGGGTCAAGATTCCATTTTTCATAATTTCAGGGACTTGGTTTGAGCGCAGTATGGCATTCAGCAAGCATACTATGGCTGGAACGATGATGTCGATACCATGAATGACATGTTCTGCAGATACTCCCTCACCATCTGGTGCCTTGCCTGTGTTAAGGTTGGATATTGCTAGTCGCACATCAGATTCGGTGAAAACTGGAATGGGGTCTTCTTGATTCTTGCACAGGTCTTCAATGATCATTTTGTCAAATTGAACGGCAGAGTTGTAGCTTACGTTGAATTTTGGGTTCAGGGATGGGGTGGAGAGCTTGGTAAAGTGTTCATGCCATCCTTTAAGGATGTCGCTCTCAGGGTAACAGGTATCCTCCACGAAGAGGCTGGTGATAGGGACCGATTTGGTGGCTCGTTGGGTCTTCACTAATTTGAAGAATGTTGCCTTGTCATTCTCTCTGGCCTCCATTATTTTCTCCATGTTGGAGTCCCGTTTGATAGCGACCGCCACTCTCTGTTCTTGTCGTAGCCGTTTCTTGCTCTGTCGTAGTTCAAAATTTGCAGGGTGGTCTGAGTTAGAAGGGGATCCTAAGTTCTTCCAGTTATAGAAGGCAGCTTTCTTTTGTTGTACTGCATGGTGTATGGAATCATTCCAAACTCTGAGTCGTCTCGGTGCCTTCATTGTGGGGTGCATTGGTGATGGAATCGCCTCCGTTAGTGCCGTGCAAATTTTGTTGTACAGGAGGTGTAAGTCAAATATGCTGGATGTACCATAATATGCATCCAATGGGATATGGCCCACATTTTCTGCTAGTTGTTCTCGATACTGATCAAGTTTGTCCCATCGGGGTCTGGGATTGCTGGCGACATCTAATGGGATCACAGCGGTGACAATCACTTTTGTTTAAGTGGCAGCATTTTATCAGATAAATGGAGCAAATATTTATTATTATTATATAATTATTATTTATTATAATCATTGGGAAATGTTCTTGGGGATCATCTCCACGGCATTTGTGATAATGCTGTTTTCTCTAGCTGGAGTTGAATTGGCATGAATGTTTTGGGGCAACAAAAGCACAATCTAGCTTAAGAAGTATCCTTCGCCCGACCATTGAACATGACCGGCCCATCTTCTCGTTGGACATATTTCACTTTAGAGCGGGTATAAATGGATCTGTTTTGGCAGATGCATGTATCAGTGTTTTCTTTGCGTTTATCCTAATACTGCCCTAGAAATTTCTGCCTGTCCTGAATAATTAAAAAAATCCCGGTGTTATAGCTCCATAGGGACATGGACATGAACGTGATCTACTCGATAGAACTCGACGACTAGGAAGACATCGCTCTATTTGTGTTTTGAGTCACTTCATAATCACGTGCATGATAAATGAGTATTCTTCCGGGAGCTTTTCCTCAGTTATACTGGGCGTTGTCATCACAGCTCGAGCCGGTGCTAGGGACCGTGTGGATACTTAAAAGTGTCTCCACACGAACAGCTGCAATAAAAGCGTGGCTGAGATATTAAAGCTACATTCGAGAATCCACCGCATTCTGGGGTCTGAATTTCAGGTTAGGGATGCTTTCCTGTAGAGTCATATGGTTGTTTTTTAGTCGCCAGACGTCAATTTTTCCCACCTCTTGCATATCTCTCCAATTTACTCAATCTTTGGAATAATAATGTGTTAATGTTGATGGTAATGTTGCGATTAATTCCTAGTATGCCCTGAAAATCCTGCTCAACAACGCCAATTTTGGGACAAAATGACTTCTTCACATGGTTGTGCTCGGGTAATCAGACAAAGTACTTTTCGTGAGGGTGAGGATATTCGTGCTGACAGGGAGTTGGAAGAAGTTTTTAGAGGGCGATGAATGGTAGCCTCTTGTATATTAAGTCTAAGAGAGCATTTCCTGTGTAATTTCCTATAGCTAAATTCGAAGTTGATTAGAGGAACTGAGACAAAACCTGAGTGAACAAGTACACAATTTGTTGAACGATATATTTCAAGGGATCGTATGACACAGGAAGTCCCACTACATATGACTTGAGATAAGGGGCGCTACACACGCCTATCTTCTACACGTCACTCATTGGACGTACGGGTGATAGCCAAAAGTGATTTCATATACCTCACACAGCGAGGCTAGGCTGTATTGTAAATATAATCCCACTTTGCATCGATGTGTTTTGTGCTTGGTGCTTTTTGACTGATATAACCATTTTACTAACATTGTAATTGTTAATGTCTGTGACTAAATACTTTTACCTATGTATGGCCATGCCCATTTTTTGTTGATGTATATATTTTATTTTGTATTTGTCAACAATAAACACCCAATTTATAGCACTACTTTGATTTTTTCAGTGTTTAAGTCGTGGGTCGTTATTAATAATTAATTCAAATAATTCATCGGGGTCATTAGCGGTGATACTACACTATATCAAATCTTACAGACAAGAAGTCACTTATAGCAGCATAGTGAACAACGAATCTAACGTTGATAAGCATTGACGAATTTGAGATAATAAAAATGGGATATTCCAATCAAACGTGTCAGGTATAAAGGTAACATAATCTGATAGATCTAAAATGTATTTCGTGGAAGTTCTTCGCCTACATTTCTAAACATATATGATCAGCCAAGCGAGTTGATCCCAAATTTTGCTCGGTCCATATAAGTCATCTAGTAGAGCGATAGCTTGTATCCCAATGTTATGAGTTCGAGTTAGAGATGCGAACATGTTTTTCAAGTTTAAATATAGATAGCCTAGACAAAAACCTGAAGATTATTGAGTGGTCAACGTGAGTAAAAGTTAAACCTACAGTACTCGCCGACTGGCTGGACCTAACCAAGAACGGGGTCGCGGAAACAATCCGCCATAATGACCGTAGTATCCTTCCCCGAGCAAAACAAATACCGAGAAACTTCAGTTCGCAAGAAGTTTTAGCAAATCTCTAGAGTAAATTCGTCATAGTCCCAGCAGACAAAGCCCCAAATAATATAAATTCATATGTATTTTTTTATTTGGCTTAATGTCACATTCAAGTTTGTTTCACTCATATGGTGACAGTTCGGTTGGTGGAGGTAGTAAATGTTATTATTACTAGATGTTGGATGAGGAATTGAAGCTTTCGATAAATCGATGTGGCAAAATTGAAGAAAAATCTTGTCCTTCATTTAAGATGACGCGAAATTCAAACCTAACAGGGGTTTGATACCGCGGTTACTTCCTCTTGTACCTCTGAAATAAAATAATGTCACCAACCTGTTAGTTATTACTCTAAAGGAATAAATTTTAGGTGATTCTGCATGTATGTGTGAAAAAACAATGTACACTGCATACATATCACAAGAAGCTGAGAAGCTGTGGATAGGAAAAAGTCCAATAACATTTAGTGTCCCAGGGGTGGAAAAACCCTCCCGAGGGTAGTGCATAGGTTGAACAAGAGTAGCATCATGTAAGCTCCCAGATCAATGGGAATTGGGGGGTCCATCCAATCTTGAATCTTGAATGGACCAGGCTTTCTTGTATCAGGGAACCTTCAAAAGTCACAATGAAACATGCAACCAAGTGTTTCCGATGGGCATAGATAACAGTGCAAAAGCTAAGCCATCAATAAATAATTTAAAATCATGAAATCATCATAGCCATCTAATCTAATCATTTCATCAGTCAACATTCAGGAAGCTCTCACCAAAGTTTGGTCAGGCCCGACTTGATAGATCTGCAGATATTAAGCGGACAAGAACATGTTGATGGGCATAGATAACAGTGCAAAAGCTGAACCATCAATAAATAATAATAAAAAATAATTAAAAATCATGAAATCGTCATAGCCATTTGAAAATCTAATCATTTCATCAGTCAACATTCAGGAAGCTCTCACCAAAGTTTGGTCAGGCTCGACTTCATAGATCTGCAGTGGACAAGAACATGTTGACGGACGGACGCTAGGCCGGACGGACGGACGTGGCAACGACAAGACCCCACAGCCCTATGGGCTGAGGGGTAATGACGCAGTGAAGGATATATATCCACATTCACTGGATTTGAAGGAAACTACAGATAGCCCTACAGGCACATCATATTTAGATCTATATCTCTACAAAAATGAAGTGGTCATTCTCTCTCGTCGACTTTATGACAAAAGATATGGTTACAATTTCGACATCGTAAACTATCCCTTTCTGGAAAGTAATATTCCAGTGGGACCTGCATATGGCGTATACATATCTCACGTAGTAGCGTTTGGTAGATCCTGTGTTAAATGTGACGATTTTAATCAACGTCACAAATCATTGTTGCAGAAACTTATAAAACAGGGCTATTCCGCCAAGTGCTTCCAAAATCATATGGATTATAAGAATAGTGATCAGCAATGTCTTCCAGACATTCTTGAAAACTGTTGACCGCTTCTGTCTTGCAAAAAACTAGCCTATTTTTATGTATACTAACATAATTGTTCTTTTTCATATTTGGTGCTAATGCTGTTGTATGGAATTTGGGATATGTCTTTAATGGTTGACGGCTGAATATTAAATGACGGAGTAAACGCATGTATGTTCATATGAACATCATGGGGTTCTTGAACTACATGGGTTCATACGGCCGCTATCCCCAGATTAGGCGGAATTACCCAAGTTACGAAACATAACGCCGTAAATCTTCCAGGCTATGCTATCCTATTTTGCTATCATCAAACTTCAGGGAAGCCGTCATTTCCATTGATTACGTGATGTCTGGTAATTAGATCACTTTCGATGATCTCGCCATATCCGGTGAATACCTTATTCACGTGATTTTCTTATTTTCGATGATCACGTCATTTACGCTGATAACGTCACTTAGTCTTGCTCCCCATTCCTTTCTCATGTCACGGCGGCTTCTCGAATTTACACTACTGGGATGTTCTAACTGACCAAAAAGTTGAATTACGAGTTTTCAGGTACATGTCTATAATGTACAGAAATAAAACTTTCCAGATAATTTATTTTGGTATCAAATCACCGCTCGATACATTGAAGACATTGTAGAAAAATCCCAAATCAAACTGAAACAGATAAATGTATATGATCCGGCTGAGTGAGGTTATTAATGTAAGCTTATTTACGTACACCTAGTGGACGACGGTTGCATATTGAATGATCAACTAGACGCTTGTATTTGTGTAATCTATAACAGATGTATTTTACTGATCTGGGCTATTACAAAATATGGGGTGAATCAATCGAGTAAATTGGTCCCAAACTTTGCTCAGTAGCTCAGCTACATGTACGTCCCTATCTATCCTCGCTCAAGTCAGTAAGATTTCACCAACAGTTACGAGAAAACACGGAGGTCAGACCTGGCGTTCACTAGGAATCCGTTTTTTACAAAGAAGCTCAGTGTTAACAATATCGAGATTTGGTCATATCACTCAAAACGTTGTCGATAAAGTCGCCGTTTATGTATGTACCACGCAGACAGAAAATCTGAATCAGCCAACCCCAAAACCCTGTTGACTGTTACTGACAAAAGTCAACAAGGAAGTTTATTTATCCCCGATTTCTCATAAAAACGTTGAGTGAATTCAAACGTACACTGAAGCCATATAAGAGGAGTTATTACTTTTCTTCCTACTTAGCTTGTATATAAGTCGTGCAAATAGACCGCCGACATCAGTCCGTGAGATCGTAAAGAGTTTTCTCTCTGTATACAGGCATATATTCACGATGTCACTGAGAAGGCGCCTACGTAATGGGAATCTTTTTAACGGCAAATCCGTGGATTTACTGCGCACTGGATTTCTCCTGCTGATATATCTCGGACTTCTGATAAAACCGATGACCAGCGATCGTCGTTGTCCCAGGGATGCGCCATCTGACACAAACTGCGACTTTCGAAACCAACACATCAATACAGTTACTGATGTCGATATTCCAAGCCAGTGTCAGTCATTGGATTTGTCCTACAACTTACTGCCATCAGTTGAAGATTCTGCGTTCGTCCGTCTCAGGGGTCTACTATCACTAGATCTGTCTCATAATCTTGGGCCCAAATCTTTCTCTGGATTATTCAACTTAGCTTGTCTCGATCTGAGTAATAATCCGTTGCAGTACGCAGCCTATCCCACACAAGTTTTTCGTCCGCTGCGCAGACTAACAATTCTGTATATCGTTGGTTGTACTTCCACCGTTGACGTCTATCCTGATCTCGCCTTATCGACTTTGAGTTCTCTGGAGGAGCTTTACATGGATATGTGTATGGATGTCAAATTCGGCCCTGGCTTCGCTTCGCTCTATAGTCTCAAAACTCTCTCCGCCAATCACCTTTTTTGTGACATTCACATCCTATACAACGAAACATTCGAATTCTTTGAAAATTTAACTGTGACTACACTGAATTTAGCTAACTGTGAGCTGAAGGATATTGCAAAGATGAGTTTTGCTCATTTCCGCCATTTGAAGAACTTCAATATTGCCGGCAAGGGTGGATACAATGGACCTGGAATTGGAGCTGCCATGGAATCTTTATCGGCCTTCTCGGGGAGAAATCTGACGTCTATCAATATTTCTAAACAAAATAATGGAACTGCCCCAATATCAGACCTCATGCTTACAAAGGACAAGTTCCGGTATCTGACAGATATTTGTGTAGAATCATTAGATCTGAGCGATAATAAGGTGATCTATTTGAACGCAAACGTCTTTCGTATGTTTCGCCACCCGGAGTGCTTGAAAGATTTGCGCTTTAATAATTTCTACCTATAGGGTTATGTTTTGGACGAAGTGTACTTCTTTATAAATTCCTTTACAAATCTTAGATATCTCGAAGTAACAGGAAATCTATTGGCAGATAATGGACATGATAAAGGGAACGTTAACACAGGGGCTCATAGTAGGAACAAGACTGTTCTTTTTCCATCAAAGTTAGAATTTCTCAACATAAGTCATGTTCAGCTTTCTTGTAAAGCTGAATCTCGCGTCTCCATTATAGGCGGACATAATATACATACATTTGATATGTCGTATACTGGATCAGAAAGCTGCTTTCAAACCAGAATTACTGGTGCTGAGAATGTACGTGTTCTAAATATCTCTGGGAACGAGGACATATTTTTAAGACCTGAAACTATCGACTCTTTCCCCAATTTGAGGACTTTGGTGGCCAGAGATACAAACGTTGCCATAACATTTAAGGCAAAGTCTGCTGGTTCATTGTTCCGAAATCTTACTCGACTACAAAATCTTGATTTGGCGAATTGTGGAATTATATCTCTCCCAGAGGGTATGTTAGTTAACACGCCAGATTTGTTGACGCTAAGTCTGGACCATAACAAACTTTCGACGCTCCCTACTTTTATTTATTCCCTAGAGAAACTAAATCAAGTGGACATGCGGTTCAATGTCTTATCAAGCATTCCGTTATGTGATCGACAAGAATTAGATAGAATGGCTATGGGGCGAACAAACTTCTCACTCCTGCTAGAAGGAAACCCATTCACCTGTAACTGTGAAACATATGATTTTGTTGAGTGGATTTGGAGTTCAAATGTACAATTTGATAACCATGGAAACTATAGCTGTATTATGAACAACGGGTCTTTCATTCCGATGCTGAATCTCCACTCGACTTTGAAATACCTAAAGAGACAATGTATCAGTTCCTTCAGGGTTGTTTTTGATGCCCTGGGAGTTTCAGTGCTGCTCGTGTATTTACTGGGGACAGCTGTCGGCTACCGCTATCGGGTACCTTTGAAATACTGGTGCATCACGCTTTGCAAGAAACCAGAGGCGAAACCGAAAAAACGGCACAAATACGATGCACTGGTAGCCTACTGTCACGAGGATAAGCAGTGGGTGTGCCACACATTACAACCAATACTTGAGAAAAATGAAAACCAGTTCGGTTATAAACTATGCCTGTATGATCGAGATTTTGTACCCGGTGTGAGTATTGACGAAAATGTTGTAACTGCGATTAACAGCAGTTTCAAGACAATTCTCGTGATAACGCCTGCGTTTGTAAGATCTGCTTGGTGTCACTTTGAAATAGAGATGGCCCGGATGAAGATGCTGCATGAAGGAAGACAGGATGTAATCATCCCCGTAATATTACAAGACGTCCCAGTCAGTGCCATGCCCAAGGCCTTACTCAATATGTGGAATACTAGTGTGTTCCTGGTCTGGTCCGAAAGTCCCGCTGAACAACGACATTTCTGGGACAAGCTCACTTCTGCACTCGGTTCTGTTCGAGTATGCAGGCATTCTGTTTATCGGGTGGATGAACCTGGAGGTAACGACAGAGAGATGGAAGGTGTTCTAAATAGAGGTGAAAGGTGTACACTTTTATCATAGTCTTGCATTATACAATGATCGTTGCCTGCTCAGCTTGTCTGATTGTTCCGTATTGTGTAATTATTCATAGAACAATATCTCTGCCTTGTAGTTAAGTTTTCATTCAACTTGCTTCGGCTGAGACTTCATTTCATAGATTAGGTGATCTATAATACGATAGACTGCTCGTCTTCTGCTACATCATAATTCTTCTTGCCTTCTTAATTGCTTATATCTATAATACCATCCTGTTCAGCATTATCAACTTTAAAAAAGAGCAGATCGATGGGTGGCTTCGTCTACATGGTGATCGGGGTAATGGAGTTTTGTCCAATCGAGGTTACGTCCGTTGGGTGTGCTTAAAAATCAGGACTCGTTTTCGGGAAGAAAATCTGACAACAAAAAACGGACAGGTCGATCCCCACTTTTTTCGCCTTATTAAGTTACCGAGCCTGGGAACATGAGAAAGAAATTTAATTGCAATCGCCGTTACAGATTTTTCTGGAAATTGGGCCGAATTTATCACTACGCCAGATTGTTTACTTTGGATTGCCTAGTTGCGTCTGAAGCGCTATTTTCGGAGTCGGGTGAAACGAAGACGAGAAGTTCGATTAAAAGAATCCAAAGTGTGTCCATTGGTATAACGCCCTCCAGCTTAGGGCAGCATGGTTTACCATACCATGTTTGTCTGGCACCGGAGGTAGATTAAAGTACCGAACAGATTGGGCTCTCTGAGGATCCATTGTGATCAGTGTCTGTAGAGCCTAACTTTCAAAATTCGAAATTCAAATTTTTTTTGTAGTTTTGGTTAGGTTTTTGTTAGGATTAGGGTTTTGTTAGGGTATGTTTGTTTGGGTCATCGTCGCCGTGTGACCAATAAGGTTAGGTGCGACGTTAAAATTCAAACAACCAACCAACCAACCATTGGTATAACATTGAAGCTATTGCATATTCTGTTCCATACAGGAGTTATCTCCCCCTGGAATGAGATTTCTGAGATATTATGGCACACCCACCTTCTATGACAATGATATAAATTGAACAGAACTATTTTCTTTACAACAGAACCCATTGACAGTCCAAAATGGACGGAAGAGGTGTATATTATTGAGGTTTTATGAATTGTTTCTCAAGTTTTTGAATCATTTCCCATGTTTATAGAAAGAAATCTAGTGCAAAATTACCCATAATTTGACTTGGTTACATCTCTTATTTGCATTTTGCCCGCTTTTCTGGTATCATTGGAAAGCGGAAAAGCAACCACGGCCTTCATATGGCCGAATGAATGTTCATTATTAAGAGCAAATGGATTAATTTTAAGTTTTGTTCTCGAAAATGCTGCTAGAGTTGGCAAAAGTGATCAAAACAAACATGAGTTGAGGGAGGGGGGAAGTTTTCGGTCGGATATCCCACAATAATATGTATAACATGCAAGTGCTGTATACCGCCAGATTCCCAAACACTCCCAGATTACGGTAAATGTGGATAATTCATTCGCAAAAAAATACCCTGCTCCCTAAGGTGGCCCTCCAATGAAAATGGCCCCGGTCTAATTTCGTAATACGAAAGATTGTCCGTGGTTTGCTACAGCATAATTCTTCTTGCCTTCTTAATAGCTTATATCTATAATACCAATCCTGTTCAGCATTAACAACGCTACAAACGAGCATATACAGATCGATGGCTGGCTTCGTCTACATGGTGATCGGGGTCATGGAGTAAATTTTGTCCTGCCTCGGCTATGCCCCTTGGGTGTGCCTAAAAATCAGGACTCTTTTACGGGGAGAAAATCTGACAAAAAAACGGACAGGTTGACCCCCACTTTTTTCGCCTTATTAAGTTGGTACCGGACCTGGGAACATGAGAAAGAAATTTAATCGCTCTTACAGATTTGTCTGGAAATTAAGCCGCATTTGACCATTTTTCTAAATTTTAAGGGGAATGTTCGGGATTCATTTTTTCTGTATTAATATATCAGTGTTCTGCCTTAATATAATAGTTCAATCATGCTCTTTCAGAAAATATATACTTATAGGTCATTTGGGTTGAAAATTTTACGACAATTGGTGGCCGAAAAGCGGACCCATGGTCTATTCCTTGCAGAATGGAAGAATTCCTTGAGTACACCAGGCATAATAGTGGAATCTATGTATTGTCTCGACGTAGACTTATCTCTAGACTCCATTACGGAGCGGAGATGTGTCACTACGCCAGATTGTTCAATTTTGACTGCCTAGTTGCTTTTGAAGCGCTATTTTCGGAGTCAGGTGAAAAGGAGACAACGAGTTCGATTAAAAGAATCAAAAGTGTGTCCATTGGTGTAACATTGTGTCGAAAATTTAGCTGGAATATATTTTTTTCATCATAAGTAATTTTTGGTCGAGAATCAGCTATTCGGATATATAGGAAAGTGCTGTTGTATGATAAGGTATTGTTTGTTATAGATCAGACACGATCAACTGATTTATGTAAACAAATATGTATAGTTAGAGGCTCGCGTGCACAGTTACGTTGTAGCACGCGCTCTTTGATCTTGGCGTTCCGCCGACGTAGAAATCTGTGATTGTGATGAAGAATTTCGCTGCAATTCCTTAGTAAATGGTAAGTTTATCACGGATGTAATACATATTGCATATAATCCTGTAGGAAATAGGAAGTACACACATAAGAGAATATTGTCCTGACGTAACAAGTTTGGATGTTCAATATTTACGGAGAAATTGATTTTTATATTTGAGTCGGCTTTTCGTGCATACCATTGTAGCGTATAGGAAAACAGCTGTCAACTTCGTTTTACTATGTCACAAAAAGTGCTAGTATGAAGTATTTATAAACAATTTCATCACAAATCCTACTAAGGTTAGAAAGTACATATACGATTTACTCAATATGAAGTGTCAGCAAGTAGGACATTCTGATTGTTGATATTTGGATTTTTGAAGCTCGAAATTATTTTTCTGACGGGAAAATCGTGAATTTATCCTACTTAGAGATATAATTTTCAAGAAAACCTTGCATTCATTGAAAATGTAGTTCTTTAGTCTTACCTTGCTAACCGAGCTGCTGCTTGATATAGGTTATTATTCCATGGATCGGCATTTGTTCCCTCGATGCAGCGTAAAAGATATGCCTAATTTTGCATGAAGTTTTGCGTGCATGTGTCGCATATTTCGAGAGCGATAACTTTTCCATTCTCCTCTACAAAGCAAAGCGCTCGTATTGGTATGTAACATTATGCATTGAAAGTTCAGGATACAGGCTCTCGAATGATATCTGGGTCCGCTAATAATTCATCGGAACTTTGTTGCATTTTTGTCGCGGCAATGCATATACTTTCTGATAAAGACCGCTGTCGATTCAGCTTGCCGTCTGCATCAGTTGTCTAGGACATTACGTCGCGGCGTTTAAGGAATCGTAATTTTTCACCAATCAAGATTCAGCATTATCGTTTAGTCGTAGAATTTTACGTCATTGGTTAGCAACTTGTTAGTCACCCAGCATACGGACCAAAAGGACCGCCTAAAGTGAAGTGTGAAGATTACAGTTTAAGATTACATAGTATATGATTACATGTCCCATGATTACATGCCGAAGAGTAAATTATTACATGTCTATGATTACATGCCGAACAGTAAACGATTACATGCTGCATGATTACATGCCGAAGAGTAAATGATTACATGTCTCATGATTACATGCCGAAGAGTAAATGATTACATGTCTATGATTACATGCCGAACAGTAAACGATTACATGCTGCATGATTACATGCCGAAGAGTAAATGATTACACGTCTATGATTACATGCCGAACAGTAAACGATTACATGCTGCATGATTACATGCCGAAGAGTAAATGATTACATGTCCCTGATTACAATGTACATGCCGAACAGTAAATGAGTACATGTCTCATGATTACATGTAATCTTGGTTACATGTCTCATGTTTAAATGTCTTCTGCTTATATAGGGGAGCTAGGAACAGTGAAATTAACCGTGTACTTCCTATTTCAAGCATTATTTGAGAAATTAAGTACATTTTCGCTATATTTGGGAAATACTATATGTCACGAGAAACTTGGAACAACTATTTCTGATGATTACCTCTATGATTACATCAACAAACTTACCTTACTGAATTAACTGTATATATATTTAATCATCTGGTTCAAGAATAAACTGTGTTATGATTACTATTGACCTGGATATATCCGACTTGAAGTTGGTTCTTCTGGGACTGTTCAAATATTGGGAACTGTGATGCCAAGAAGATTACACTATCCGAAATAACTGGCTACAAACTGTCACAAAGTACACAAGTAATCTAAAAACGATTACAAACGTCATCTATAGAAAATGGGGTTCACTAATGTCACCCAAAGATTAAGATATCACCTACGTCAACCACAAAGATTGCTTAAGACATCCATTGCTTAAGACATCCAGTACCAGGAACGGCATCATGAACAGATGTACAAGTATCTCATGGGAATATTTCAAGCGTCTTCAGCCTGAAGATTATTATGAATTACAACACGTATAAGGGAAGTGGGAAGAGATGCCGACATACTGACAGTCACATGACCTCAGAGTATAGTCTTTCGGTTAACCTATTCTAAAGCACATACCAATAATCTAACGATTCGTGATATGTGTTGTATCTAAGGTGCGCTTTTATTGTACCTGTTCATGTGGGAACTTGGGTGATATAACCACACGTCCCCTAGCACCGGCATAAGCGGTATTAGATACAAATCTAGAGAGCTATGATGGAAATGCTCTGGCAACTCGTATATTGGTAATTGGTGAGCTGTTTCGCTGTGACAACTCGTACACTGGGGATTGGTGAGCTGTATCGTCGTCAGATGAAAATGACGGCATTTAACACAAAAGACTACTCTGTAAGGTCCGATGTCGACCCAGCACCAACTTCCCACAAATGCCAACATATATCAAAGACCAAAATGTCTGTACAGGGGGCGGGCCTCGGGGACGAAACGTCCACCAGCAGAATCTCGCCATATACAGGTAAGAATTACAACACATATAAGGGAAGTGGGAAGAGGTTCACAGTTATAGTCCTAATTTACAGAAATCACAGGCCTCTCATCTCCCTAGTATAATCCGTGGCGTGTCCGACTCCTCCTCCTCCGCTTTACTCATTACACTATTAAAGAGGAGGCAAGAGACATGTGGGTTCTGTGGCGTATGAGGGTCGGCTCATGTGCGTCGGCTCATGTGGGTTTTACTTCTTAATCTGTTGCGTATGAAGGTCGGCTCAGATCCCCTGGGTTGGGGACATGCCCCTGAGAGCACTGGGTGGGTTCAATGAAATCTCGTTTAATATTAATAATGAACTGACTCTATTAAATATAAAGATAACAGAAGTAAGATAGTAACAATTCCATGGTACAACGAGAGAGTAGCAGCAAAGTGAGAGATACAAGAGGAAAGAGCGAGAATCCGAAAACAGTTGGTAGCGGCGTCTCCGGAGTTAAAGGAAGAAAACAGGTAAACGCTAAACATTTTTTTCTATTCTTAATGAAAAATAGGTGGTGGCAGCATTGAATATAGTAGTTAAGGTGACTTGACCTGAAATATTTGACTGACAGTACACCGTACGTTTTTAAAACCACTACAATTGGTGGCAGCGATGTGATTACTGCATTCTGGGATAGCTGCATTCTAGAAATTGAAAAGTTGTAATCAGAGATTTGCTAATGCACAGGTCACAAACCACTAAATATTCGCCTTACTTAATAAGTAGTAATTGGCCGAGCACATCTTGAGAAAACTATATTCTCTAATATTCGCCGCCACAAATGACTCACCACACCAGGTAGCCTGGCCTTTTCGCTCAAACATATGCAAAATTCAGCATACATTCCCCACCATTTTTACGAGATGAGACCGCCAGAAATAGGCTCATGCCATTCAAACTGGCCCAGATTTTTTTCCGATTAAAATTTGAAAAGGTGGTTTTGATATATTTTAGAGTCAAATATTATGGAAAGATTTTAAAATACGTCACAGACCATTTCTGGTCCAGTCAGGTATAATGATCAATCAAAGTTCGTTGAAGTCAAGTCCGGATAATGATCTTAGACCCAAAAACGTCAATGGAGGTTTGTGACCTACAAATAAGTAAATCTATTCAGATTCCAATAAACTTTGTGTGGCCGAACCAATAACAAACAATCATATGCAAATATAAAGGTCTTACTTCGAATAGTCGCAAAGTTATCGATTGTCACATCTAAGTAACATTTCCCTTATGGACCCTTGAGTAGTCAAACATTTATTCAAATATTTCATCCCAAAGATTATTTAATAATTTATTTTCTGGAATTTTACAAATTTGTACACTTACAGACGTTAACTACAGTACCCAGAATTATATCTGTACACGCATGAGATAACGATTATTAACACAAATCCCCCCCCCCCCCATTGTAGTGGGGAAATAGAAGCAAAATTTTACCGCTAATTTTTATCATATCTCCAGTTAGAATAAATGAATGCCCTTTTATGCAGTTATTTGACAAACCGGACCAGTGTTACTTTGCAATGATTAAAGTTTGCGAATAAATTGACCTAATTTAATGTGTGAGCTTACTGACCAGAACGATCGCTGATGTTGGGAGGTGGAGTCAATAAACGGAATGCGCAAATAAACGTTTCCACAGCACAGAATATATCGACGGATGGTTTGAAAATAACTGTACTGACACAATAACTCAATTCCTTTATAGTTAAGGAATCGAGGTACTTTCTCGATGTCTTCGAGATGGATCGAGAAATTTCTCGACTGAAACCGGGATAACAGAACCGGAACCCCTGGCGACGTCTCCCGGTTTGCTCCCGGTTCTATCTCGATCGAAACGTCCTGGTTTTCGAGATGGTTACGAAATTGATCGGTAATCTCGAAGGGGGTCCCGGTTTCACTATGTCCATGTTTTGTTGCCGTTAATTTCTCCTATCTTAACTTCTCAGGCGATTAGAGTATTGCGCTGGTATCATATTTTTGGGGCGCTCGTCGCCGACGTATATCGCGGCCAAACTATAATTCAAAAACGGAGTTTTTAAATATGTTGTCAATGTTATTAACCGTTTAATCGATATATCTATGTCCTGATGTTTCGTGAATTCAATTGAGCGAAAACTTGCATTTATCTATATATAAAGTATGAAGATATAATTTAGTGAACTTCTCTCACATCGAGAATTGATTGTTTATCCGACTAGTATTCGTCGCCGAATAAAGGACACGACGGCTGTATTTGATCTGAATAATAATGGTATGGAAGCATGCGTTAATTATTGTTCTATAAAGTTTTTTTTACCAAACATGGATCGTTTCAACCGAAAACTGAAAGCTATGTTAAGAGTTTTACTGGTGTAATTACCTAGATGTGTAAATTGTTTTGTAATTTGGTAGTACTCATTACAGATTTCATTTCTTCAGAATTACTGTCTTGTAATATAGTTCAATTAAGGACTCGAGGCCCGGGGTAGCGCCTGATACTAGACACCCTCGCGCATTCTGTCTCATTTCATCACAACCACTTCACATACATATATATGTTTTATATGGTTAGAAAGATCACGATTCGGGCGTTCCAAATAAAGTAAAAATTTAATTCTTACGTTTATTTCACCGGTTTTGTTGCAGTTAGAAAACAGTTATTTCAAAAAAATAATGTCTTTTTTATATCGCTAATTTCACCTATTATTTTACAAGTAACGAGTCCGAGATTATACATGGTGATAATAAACCTTTCAAACCAAACAAGTGTGTCTCAGGGGTTTTTTTAAGCTCTTAGAAAAAGTTTGAGAGCGTTGTAAAGTTTATTTTTCGAAACAAAATGAAAGTCTATTTCAAGTTTCAATAACTTCAAAACAAAGCAACATTTTGAAAAACTGAGACAGTCGTTCGGACTGTAATGTATATATTATGTTCCCCAAAAATTGACATGATCGGATGAAAAATAAAGAAGTTATTAGCAAGTTTGTATGTACCAGCTGTGTAAAAAAATATGTCGGATATAGACCGTAAACAAAAATAATCTACTTTTCAGATGATATTCCGTAATTATTATCCGCTACTTCATGATAAGGACACAATATTCTCACACAACATATAGGGATTATAGACCAAACGTTCTTTAATCACTTTGGAACAATATATTTTGAGAAAGTGTAGAAAACCAGTCACGAAGATGAATTTTTATGCCCCGTTGGTCAGTTTTCACGCCTTCCGAAATCCCTCACCGCGGGTGATTGAGTAGACGTCGAGCATTCTATAGAAGGCTTACGGAGATGTGATTTGCGGCAATTGGACATTCATGGATTTAATTGCCGACTGAAAAAGGTCTAGCTCAAGGAAAGAGAAGAAAACTGGTCAGTCCACAGACCTCAAACGGGGAAAAAACAGACAGCGGCCATTTCCGGTGTGGAGTTAAAAAACTTTACTATTATCGCGAAAGTATACAATTTGCGGGAATAATGTTTGCCTTTTTTTATAATTATATGTACGATGGTGAATACGTAAAGTATTTATCTATGTTTGCCGCATGTATAATGCGATAATGCAGTATGAAGTAATACTGAATCGGAGGTATATATGACCGAACAGCAGAAGTCGTGTAATAATGTTTATCAAAGTTTCTTTTTGTCTCCATGCGTGTCCTACTAATCTTGTAACGTTTTCTTCCCATGATTGTGTTGGCAAGTAAGATATGTTGATAGAATGTCAAGGGAGATATTATGAAAAACATTACGCAAATTCGCAATATATATATCTGCATATACGACATGCTTTCCGGAAATGGTTGACCACCTGAGCAGTGTGTTTGTATTTTTTATTTTGTCATGTGGCGCGAAAACACTGAGATAGACCATATAATTTCCTGTTCAATATTTTGTAAATGATGGCGGCTTTGGCATGAATGTAGTAGAAAAACAACTAATTATAATAAATGAGCCCAGCGTATGAATTGTGTGTATTGCAGGGACAAGTAATTAGCCAAGGTGCGAAGTCACAGCAGGCGATAACACCGACTATGAATAATGCGCGCTAATCCCCATAGCACACAGACAGTGGAGTTCTTCCACAGACAGTGAATTTTTGAGAGCTAAAATTTCGTGCAAACATTTCAGTTCCATTCACGCCATCTCCTGAAATTTGACCCTCATCGGGTGCCATGTAGGAGTATGACGTCGAAGCATTCTATAGAAGGCTAATTTTCTATGCAGATTTTGTTGATTTATGGAGGCAGTTAGGTGGGATCAGTGATCCATCGGATTTAATCACTGCCGACTGTCTGATACAAAGATTCTAGCTGCACGGAAAGAGAGAGAAGAAAAATCAAAATCACTTCAGTACCATTGAAAACAATCGACCTGCTGAATTACGGGGAAGAAAACCGAGACGAGTCGGTATACCAAATTTGAGCCAGTGTGATAGAGATGATTTAAATTAAAGAATCCTTTTACTAATTATTCATTAATGCAAGAAATGCTGTAAATCAACACATTTGAATATCAGAGGATTCTGAATTAAAATGATTTTTGCATTAATTGATGGATGTATATTTTTCACTAATCGGACATTTCCGACCAGTTCCCTATATTTCTCACCTTATCTCGACTGAATTTTGCCGCATGGTAATGAAAATGTATCATGAAATTGCAAAAGATAGATCAATACATGAATCGGAGGTATATACTGATAGGCGATTTGGGAGTCGTGAAACGTTCAAGATGATGTTTATGCTGATAAATTTTAAGTTAGAAACCCCTGTTGAACAACTTGAATCATCCAGTCTGTGCGTCAGTTCAATTCAGGAATTTCTACAGTGTGAAAACATTGGAACACTTAGTATACGAATTTGGTGCAGAAGCTTCAGGGTAAATCCTATGATGTGCAATACAATTATTTGTTAGCAAAATTGAAGGGAATGTTGTCCTTCGTTTAAGATGACACGAAATTCAAAATCAGGGATTCAGTACTGCGGGGATTTCCCGCCAGTTATTTCACATTATACTTCTGAAATAAAATATGGTTCATGCAAAAGCTTTAGGGTAAATCATATGATGTGGAACAGAATGATTTCATATAGCAAAATTGAAGGCCCATTTTGACTGGAACGGACAAGAAGAAGAAAAACTCAGTGGTGCCACCTTCAGGCAGATGTTGCTGAAATGCAATACGGACTGGCGTCCTGTTGCAAGGAATGCGTATTCCGAATTTCGGAATAGCCCAACACAGCATTAGGGAAGCGTTGAAATGCAGCGTAGGACCTCTTGTCGCAAGGAATGCGAATGCTGAATTTTGGAAGAATCCAACAGAGCGTTAAGAAGTTATCGCTTCGAACAGACATGCACGGACGTACACGAACATCCACGGACACAAAGAAGTAAGAACCAGTGGCGCCACCTTCAGGCAGATGTTGCTGAGATGTAATACGGACTGGCGTCACGGACACAAAGAAGTAAGAACCAGTGGCGCCACCTTCAGGCAGATGTTGCTGAGATGTAATACAGGCTGGCATCTTGTCGCAAGGTATGCATATTCCGAATTTCGGAAGAATCCAACAAAGCATTAGGAAGTTATCACTTCGAACAGACGTACACGGACATTCACGGATACGAAGAAGCAAGAACTAGTGGCGCCACCTTCAAGCGGATGTTGCTGAAATGCAATACGGACTGGTGTCTTGTCGCAAGGAATGCGTATGCCGAATTTCGGAAGAATCCAACTAAGCGTTAGAAAGTTATCGCTTCGAACAGACATGCACGGACATCCACATACGCAAAGAAGCAAGAACTAGCGGCGCCACCTTCAGGCAGATGTTGTTGAAATGCAATACGGACTGGCGTCTTGCCGCAAGGAATGCATATTCTGAATTTCGGAAGAATCCAACAAAGCGTTAGGAAGTTATCGCTTCGAACAGACATGGACGGACACACGGACATCCACGGACACAAAGAAGCAAGAACCATTTTAAAGTCCCCGGCCGCGTTGCGGCGGGGGACAATAAATGAGCCCAGCGTGCGAATTGTGTGTATTGCAGTGACAAGTAATTAGCCAAGGTGCGAAGTCACAGCAGGCGATAACACCGACTATGAGTAATGCGCGCTAATCCCCACAGCACAGAGTTCTTCCACAGACAGTGAATTTTTGAGAGCTAAAATTTCACGTTTGCAAACATTTTTTAAGGAAAATAACAGAAACAATTGATAGGATTTTTCTTCAACTTTTGAAATATGCAAAGAAAAAAATATCGATAGTTTGAGCCTATTCCCGGGGCCTCGAGTCCTTGGATTAAATCCTTCAATATATCATAATTTGCTGAATGCTCTACCGTCAATTGAGTGTAAATATCCCTTGCCTTTCTGATCAAAACACTTTGAAGAAGTAAACTCCAATTTTCTTTTGGCCAGTTTAAATTTTCAGCAATTTTCTCAAAATGCAGAAAATATTTATCGACTTCTGTTTTCCTGAAATGGTGGGACGAGACGTATTTGACGAGCTGCATCAAATTTTGATTGTGATTGTACAGGTGCATGTGTAGGAGGACTTGTTCGCGACTGTAATTCCAAATGCTTCATTTCTAACTGAACCCGCCTTTCTTTCTCTTCTCTCTCTAGTTTTCTTTCTTTCTCTAATTTTTCTATCTCTAACTGAAACAGTCTTTATTCCCTTTCTATCTCTAATTTTCCCTCTTTTTCTAACTCTAATTTCTTTAATTCCAGCTGATGTTGCAATTGTAATTTTCTTATTTCCAAATCACCAGCTGTTTCATCAGTTAAATCAAAATCACGTTCATCCCAAAGTTGTTTGCTAACAAAATGTTTAATAATGAGTTTCTTAATTTCTTGCTTTTTCAAAGATGTTTTAACTTTAATTTGTAGGAATTTACACATCGCGAACAAATCCTCTTTGCGTAGTTCGTTAAATTCCTCCTGACTAGGATCTGAAGCAAACTGTGTAGGGTCAAATTACAAGCGTCTAGTCCGTCATTCATAATCCAACCGTCGTCCATTAGAGAATATCCACGTCCATAATCCAAATACCTATTCCATTTTCCACATAACAGTATTAGCACCAAATTGAAAAATACAATCATAGTATACACAAACATAGGCTTGTTTCCTGCAAGAGAGAAGCGGTCAACAGTTTTCAATGATGCCGGCAAGACATCATGATGTTCCAAAAATATCAAATCCGTATCGCTGATCAGTATTCTTAATCCATAACATTCGTTATAGAGTCGTCATCTAAAAAAAAAGATGTATCTCAGTCACGCTTTGATTGTGACTGTTCATATGAGTACCATGAGGATCTTGAAGTACATGGGTTTATACGGCCCCTAGCCCCGGGTTAAGCGGAATTAGACACAAGTTACGAAACGTAGCGCCATAGATCATGCACGCTACGTTCGTATTTTGCTATCGGCATGCGATATGTATCGCCAAATTTGAGAAACTTTGAGTGGAGGTGCTTGGTGGAATAGCCCTGTTTTATAAGTTTCTGCAACAATGTTTTGTGACGTTGATTAAAATCATCACATTTAACACAGGTTCTAGCAAATGCCACTAGATATGCCATATGCAGGTCCCACTGGAATATTACTATCCAGAAAGGGATAGTTTACGATGTCGAAATTGTAATCATCTCTTTTGTCATAAAGTCGACGAGAGAGAATGCCCGCTTCATTTTTATAGAGATAGAGATCTAAATAAGATGTGCCTGTAGGGCTATCTGTAGTTTCCTTCAAATCCAGTGAAGGTGGGGCTTCATTTATATAGCGATTATAGCGATCGTCTATATCGAACGGGCTTTGAATGGATGTTTTTGAAAGCGCCTGCATATAGTCATATTCATAAGGGAACAGATATAGGTCAGCCAATAGGGTGCACAATTAGTACCATTGGAATACCTATATGCTGTTGATATATTGTGCTGCCAAATTTCACATATATATTTTTAATGAGAAATTCAAGCAACTCTATAAACAAAGAAACATCCCATGAATGATATCTCTTGTATGTAGTAGAGCTAAAGAATGCTTTATGGCTTCCGACATTAATATATCTACGATCAGTTTTCTTGGACACAGATACTATTAATGAACTTAGACGGTCAATAAGGTCCTGATGAGGGATTGTAGTATAGAGAATCGAGAAATCCTATGTGGATACATGTCTGTACGGTATGTTACCTTTAGCATCAAGCTCTTCCGTAAGACATTTTGAGTTTTTCAATATCCACATACATTCAACGCCAGAGTTTTTAGAAATAGTGGCGCAATACCTTTCCCAAAATGCTTTAATATAGTAATATTCCAGTGGGACCTGCATATGGCGTATACATATCTCGCCTAGTAGCATTTGCTAGATCCTGTGTTAAATGTGACGATTTCAATCAACGTCACAAAACATTGTTGCAGAAACTTATAAGACAGGGTTATTCCACCAAGCGCCTCCACTGAAAGTTTCTCAAATTTGGCGATACATATCGCATGCTGATAGCAAAATACGAACGTAGCGTGCACGATCTATGGCGTTACGTTTCGTAACTTGTGTCTAATTCCGCTTAACCCGGGGCTAGGGACCGTATGAACCCATGTACTTCAAGATCCTCATGGTGCTCATATGGACAGTCACAATCAAAGCGTGACTGAGATACATCAGTCTCTAGATAACGACTTTACAACGATTATTATGGATTAAGAATACTCATCAGCGATACGGATTTTATATTTTTGGAACATCATGATGTCGGCATCATTGAAAACTGTTGACCGCTTCTCTCTTGCAGGAAACTAGCCTATGTTTATGTATACTATGATTGTCTTTTTGAATTTGGTGCTAATAATATTATATGGATATGGAATATGTCTTTGGATTATGGACTCGGATATTCTTTAATGGACGACGGCTGAATTATGAATGACTGACTAGACGCTTGTGTTTACCTCCTGAAGGGCCCTCGTTAGTAGTGCTGAAAGAAGCTTGGTGGGGCAGTGATTCAACCGATTAATCACTTGAGCTATGAATGGTGATTTGTGCATTTTGGGAGTCCATTATACTTTTGGTATGTCGTTATGATTGGTTGGAAGACAAATACCCCTCTCTTTCCCTGAGAAAATTTTTGTCATTGCTAAATAAATGTTCCAGAGTAAATGCAGTTTGAGAGGAAGTAGACGTATTTGATGATATGTTTGCGCGCAATTCTTTAACCAGCACCTGGTTATAGTAATATTTACATATGAATATTATATTATTTGAAGCTTTGTCTGTTGGGACTATGACGAATTTACTCTAAAGATTTGCTAGAACTTCTTGCGAATTGGGGTTTTTCAGTACTTGTTTTGCTTGGGGAAGAGCACTTCTGTCAATATGGCGGATTGTTTCAATGACCTTGCTCTTCGTGAGGTCCCTCACTCCCAACCCTATCCATTCTGTTAGCAAACTTAGGTCAAGAGTATTCATCTCCAGATAGAAATAATGATAATCAAATTACCATTGCTCGCGAGCTCTAGAAGTAGGCCGTGCCGATACCCATCTAAAATTTCAGGTGTCAAATGATTCACCGCAGACGGCGTGGAAGTTTTCAATGCTGGCGGTGTGGAAGTCTCCACTGCATGTGGCATCGAAATCTTCGTTGGATCCAATGTTAGTGTTGATGTTGAAGTCATTACTTCAGACGTTTTGCAATGTTATCCCAGCAGGCGGTATCAAAACCACCCCTGCAGGCGGTGTCGACATCATTGTAGTTGGTAATGGTGTCGAATATAAGCGTTTAGTCCGTCATTCAATATTCAGCCACCGTTCCTTAATTAATTTTTGCATCCATAATCCAACGGATGCATGGTCTGCATTGCAGGTGGTGGTGTCAGTCTACATCTCGGGTGGTGTCAAATCTGCGTTGCAGGTGGTCGTAACCACTGCAGGGGGTATCGAAGTCTCCACTGCAGGTGGTTGTAACGTAGTCTCCACTGCCGGTGGTTGTATCGAAGTCTCCACTGCCGGCCGATCTGGATCAGTACGAGGCATATCTACTTCTGCACAGGCTGCCTTTAAAAGAAGTTCAAAATAATTTATGTTAACGATGTCTCTTCAAGTAAATTGAAGAAATAAATAAAAATAATAACACTGTGATACAGAAAGGGTCATTCAAACCAATTCCTCGTATTGGTTATGCCTAAAATTTGATTTAATGAATAAATGATACCCTATTGTGAGATCATTCAATTTAATGTACTAGATGTCATTGTAAATGTGGTATGTCAAGATAAGTTGTCCGCATCATGTAGATTGTAAATGATAATAAAAGGTGGAACCAAGTTTAATGTTGACTGTGTTTTTATCTTGTAGTATATACACAAAAATAAACAGTGGACACTCTCTAACTTTTCCAGTAATGCTGTAGAGAACTCAGGCTGCTTTAATATACAGCTTTTTTACAATGCGCCATCGCGGAAGCGAGCTTTCTGGCTTGGCATTTTCATGTCCCACCTCCACAAATCCTTTACGCATAATCCGATGCTACTCAGGATGAATGTCTTCCTCATAAACAAGCTTACATAAGAAGCAATCTATGTCAAGCGCAATGCAATGCACTTAGCCCTTCACCGCAGTTTCACATTTGTGTTTATCATGGACACAAGCTGTTGAAGAGAATTTTGTTTAATTCGGATCAGCTATCGAAACGGCTTGAAACTACCTATTGAACCAATTATGCAGCTCTAGAAATGCTCATTTCTTCTGAACTCAATAACGGTACAAGCATTACATGTCGCATATGTTCCTGAATTAGCATTAGACCTGTTAAACGGAATTTGAGAGAGAGAGAGAAAGAAAATTAACCCTACCTGGCCGGGGGGCGGGGGAGGCGAAATGCCTCCCCCCCACCAAAGTTTCTGCGCTATCTCCAGAACGACAAACAATGGAGAGCTGAAACTTCTTGACTTTATAGTTTATCATATCGGGGTCATTTTGTGCCCATTTACATAACCTCCCGAGCAGAGGATCATGGGTAAATTCAAGATGGCGTCCACCTGGGTTATCAAAAAAATGATGTTTTTGTCATATTTAAAATTTCTGCTTTTCCGCGATGTAAAGTGAGCAAAACCTATTTTATTTTACATCACATTAATATTTACTAATTTATGATGCAGTTTTTGTGGAGAAATTGCATAAATAAAAAATTCGAAAAATTCGACCTAAAAATCAACCCCAAAAATGCCGTTTTTAAAAATGACGTCACTGTGAAGTCATGAAAGCGGCCATCTTGGATCTTTTTTACATTTTCTGTCAGAGCTTGACCCAAGGGTATAGCGTAGTAAGTTTCAGCTCTCTGGCTCAAGGGATAAGAAAAATAATTAGGGAGGCAATTTCGGCCCCCATGCCAGATAGGGTTAAGGTTTAACGTCGTGTTCAGCAATATTTCAGCTATATAGCGACAATCAAAGAAAATTCTACGTATTCAAGTTACTAACTCCGTAAACTAACGCAGCTTTCTTACGTAAGATCAGATAGATGGCCTGAAATCGCTGTATGGGATTCCAACAGGATCAACCTCTTTATCCAGAGCTGCCTTAGTCATTTTAGCAGCTTCAGTATTACCTTTGATGTCAACGTGACTAGGCACCCAACAAAACACAATATCGATCTGTTAATCAAGTCTAATGTCTGCCTTTTTACATTTCGTCCGTGAAATATCTTCTGAGACCGGTCTCTCGATATATTACAGTGACACAGTTGTTGTAGATGTTTGTATTTTAGCTGACCAGCGACAAGGTACAATCTGAAGAAATTAAACAGGCTATATACACATCAGGAGTTAGAGTAAGTTCCAATCCAACTATTGTGACAATTAAAGGTGGTGGAAAGAGATGACGGCGTACTGACAAGAAGTCATATTACCTCACCGACCAATATTCTGACTGCATATCTAAAAATATCACAAGAATACAAAATTATCCCTGTGATGATTTGTATCTCATCCACGCTTTTATAGTGGCTGTTCATGTGAACATCCTGAATGACATGCCCACACGGTCAACCGTTGTTGGTATTATGGTAATTTGTTAAGGGCATTAGGCATAGGTCCTTACACTCAGACGCACAGTGTTCATGAAGAACAAAATAGCAGCATTTGCTGTCGAGTCCTTCGGATTCATTGTTCCCATATTTTTATACGCCCACCAAAAAGGCGGACGTATTATGTGATGGCGGTTTCCGTCCGTCTGTCCGTGTGTCCGTCTGTCCGTGTGTCCGTCTGTCCGTGTGTCCGTCTGTCCGTGTGTCCGTCCGTCCGTCCGTCTGTCCGTCCCCCGTGTCCGGTCTATATCTGGAACAGTTTTCTATTTACAGTTCCAATTTTTGGTGAGTGGATACCCTACGGGGAGACAATGTGTCGCGTACAGAAATGAAGGTCGAGGTCAGAGGTCAAAGGTCACTTTTGCCTAAAAATCAAGAAATCAATGATCATTGATATTTACAGTTCTAATTTTTGGTGAGTGGATGCCCTAGGGTGGAACGATGTGCTGCATACCAAATGTAAGTCGAGGTCAGAGGTCAAAGGTCAGTGTGCCCGATAAATCAGCAAATCATTAAAAATTTATAATTTTTTGTGAGCGGATTCAAGTGTTGCATACCAAAAACTAGGTCAAGGTCAAAGGTCACTGTGACCCAAAATTAGGAAATTATTAAAAATAACTTTTGTTTGTGTCAGTAGATACATTAGGGGGACATGCTGTGTCACATACCAAAATGTAGGTCAATGTCAAAGGTCAAGGTCACTGTGACCCCAAAATCATTAAATTGTTAAAAATCATCATTTTTTGTGTCCATTGATATATTAAGGGGAGACGATTTTGTCATGTACCAAAATGTAGGTCAAGGCCGAATGTCAAGGTCACTGTAACCCCCAAAATTATGAAATGATTAAAAATAACTTTTTTTGTGACAGTAGATACATTAAGGGACACGATGTGTTACAAACCAAAATGTGGGTCATTGTGACCCCAAAATCAAGAAATCATTAAAAGAAACATTTTCATATTCCTGTCGAAGAGGAGGTCATTTATTGCGATATTGCGTTCTGTCCAGTCATCCATTAACATTTGTTGTCCATGCGATATCTCTAGTTTCAAGGTATGGATTGATATCAAACTTTGGGTATACCTTACTCGCATGGCAAAGAGGAGCCATATTCATTTTGAGATTTTTCAAAGGTCAAGGTCTCCCAAAACTGAATCAAGTTTAGCTAACTATATGCATTTGGTTGAAATATTTAGAGTTGTCTCCCCTACATGTATATGACATTTGTCCTGTGGAGTTGTCTCCGATATTTGATACATGTAAGAAACAGCTACATTCAGTTAAACTGTTGTGGAATAAAAACCGTACATTTACTAATTTAAAGGGGAATGTTATCGCCGGACCTATGTAAACGTTAATAGATACCTTGATACTATAAGAAATCGACTATATAGTTTTCCCCCCGATCTCCGAACTTCAAAACGGTAAATTTGGCGATTTAAACGCGTTCCTACCACGAGCCTGTCAAAGCGGTGACCTTTGACCCATGACGTCACAGAGTGAACCAGTCCGCCATAGCATTAGCATTAGCATACGTAAACAAGTAAAATCTGCGCCAATATTTTTCGATTTTTGGACTGTATTCTCGTACTTTGGAGGCATCATACCTCGTCGGTGTGTTGTTGGAGGGTGTAGCAACACGAATGGAGATGGATTCAAGTTGCACTCGTGGCCAAACGGGGAAAAAATCGGGGAGAAATTCGACGAAATTTGTGCAAAACACGTGGGGAAAGCCAACGAAATGGTCTCGCATTTATTTCGCTCACTAGACTGACGACAGCTATGCAACAACAGAGATGGCAAGAATGTGTGGATATCCCCCTATACTGAAAGAAGCTATTTCCAAGATCAAGACAAATAAATCTTTATCAGAAAGAGAAAATAGACAACCCCTCAGTCTGCCGGAGTGCGTGAGTTTTTACAGGGACGATCGACCTCGTGGACTCGGCAAGCGACAAACCGTTCCCGCAGACAAGCACTGTAAATCTCCCTGGATGTTTGGGCCCACACCGCTTCCATCGTCTCCTCTACCGAAGATTTAATCTTCCACTCTTGAAATTTTGCATCAGTCCCACGGAGTGATCGAACAGCCAATCCTGAATCCAGAATCCCTGAATTCTGAATCCTGAATACGGCTATTAACTGAACTGTAATAATCAATGTACTTTTAATCAACTTATTCCCGTATATAGGAAATTCACTTCTGGCACCAGCTTATCCTGATTATTTGGTGTCTTTTTGTATCTCCATGTGAGCACATACATTCTATTTTTTGATACAATAAATTGAAATTGATCACCCGGAAGAGTAACTGAAACTAACAGAAAGGTGTGAAGCAAACATTTTTTTATGTGAGGGTGTCCAAGAGGGAGAGTGAGAGAATTAAGGTTTAACGTCGCGCGTTCAGCAACAGGGTGTCCAAAAGAAATAAACTGGGCTTCTCCACAGGTGAGTTAGTTATTGTTTCAACATCAAATATAGCTTCCTTTGGAATTTAAACTTTGTTTTCATTTGAGAGAACTTATCCACAGGTATGGATTAGCTCCCGTTTTAAAATCAAATCGCTAACAATAATTGACAAACACATAATAAAATTAAGCACGTAAGCAATGTAAATAAGCCGGCCTGCCACGGTATAACAATCTGTCCGTCCCGTAAGAATTGAAAAATAATGAACCATACAATGTCAATAAACACATACATATAAAAATAAAGGCGTAAATAACTACATAGTATGCTCTTACAATAACAAATTATCTGTAGATTTTAAATGAATATATATATTATAGTGACATCCACAATAAGCCAAGCCGGCCTAGTTTCCTTTTTGCTATATTATTTAGAAGTTTTTTTAGCACGGAAGAGTAAATTTACGATCCTGTGCATTATAATAACTGATTTATGCCTAAAAAATGCCAGATAAAAGCAGAAATGTATAAATATTATTGTAAGATCCACAGATAGTTGTAATTTCGTGTATAAAGCATGTAATCAGTGTATTTAAACCGGCCTGCCACAGCCTGACACGGCCTGCCACAGGCTTGAAACAGGCCTGACATCAGGACGACCCAGTTTGACCCCAGATTCGCTTGTACATGGCTCAAATCTATATGACTCGATAGATTCTCCTTCTCCTTTAGTTTATGATCGCTTACTGCCTCTACATTCTATTCAGTTCCAAGACCTGTATAATCTCCAACGTCACAGTCTTCAACGTGGTTAACGCTGAAATCGGAATCTGTGTCAGAGCTTGTACCGCTGTCTGTGTTATCCGCCATGTTTGACTCTGGCCGCTTCACTGTGTGACGTCACAGGGTAATGATCGGGCGGATTTACTGGGGGTAAAAATCAGGCACTTTGGAGCCGTATTTCAGGATATTGCATCATCGCTAAAATTTTGAAAATAATTCTAAAAAATAAAGCAGGCCACAGGGAACTGCTTTTTATTGGTTTTAGCCTTTCAAAAATTGTGATAACATTCCCCTTTAACGAGGAGAGGGGTCCTTTATGAACTTTATACCTGTTTATTAACTCAAGAACAAAGGTTTACTTCATCACTTTCTTCACATTTTTCTTCCTTCATGAACAATTTTCTCTCCTGAAAGGAATTCATTTAAAGGGAAACTACTATTTTCTTGTGTTTGACTATTGTCGATTTCAGTGTGGGATATGTGAGCTCTCGGCTCTTGTTTCAAGGTCACCTAGTTACCAAGAGTTAAGATCATTTTAGTTTATCATTCAATATAAAATCTGAAATATGTTACATTCTCAGAAGCACAAAATCGTAGACCGTTCTCTGGGTTGCTAGCTACCAATTGGGATCAAGGCCATTAAACAACCTTGAAATTTGGACCCGTGTAATTTCAGATGTACGGGCGTATATTGAAGCCCCTTGGGCTCTTGTTATTTGATGTAGTTAACATTTGAGGCACAAAAAGATTTGATGGCATTGATATTGGTAGTACTGTACTACGATCGTACAATCATCTGTTATCAGATCTGCATGTTTATTTTTCTCCTGGTTTCAGTTTCAACATCAGCAGGGGCTGTGATACTCCCGCATCGTTGTAAGTATGAGTAGACCTGTTATTTATGATAACTAATCGGTGCGCACAGAACAGGTGTTGTGCCCTGTTCATCGGTTTTAGATTTTTTAATGTTGAATCAAATAAACGGTTGCTCATAAGCTTGGGTATCTCTCACTTTTCCTGAAAAGTTGGAATACGTATATTATCGTACAGCAGGATTCTGAAAGAGTGTTGTTACAACAATTCAATACAATACGTTATTGCACAACTCGTAAAATGGTACAAGTATGGCAAACAATATAATTACTATGGTACTATAGCAACGTAGTAATTATTAGTTAGTATGGTTTTAACCAACAATGTGAGTTAGTAATAATTCTTGGAAAATTCTAGAAAATAACGTAGGAGTTGCCGGTGTGTTGATGTGGAAACTCTAATTAAGAAGTGTCCAGTCGGTTTTTTGATGGAGGGTTAAGGCGGAGCCTTGACTGGTACATTTGGTGTACCAGTCTTGCTACTTTTGAAGCATTGTCTCTGTGGGGATTTAATATAGATGCAACTCCGGATGATGTGGGAGTCGGTTACCGTGGATAATTTGGTTTATATAATCTCTTGTTTGTTATGTCGAGGACCGTATAGCAAGAAGTGTACTTCATCTTCTACTACATTTTGGGTACAGTGGCGACAGATCCGGTCCCACCTTGGGGTGTTTTTATACCTACCGGTCTCTATTTCGAGTTTGTGACAGCTGATTCGTAGTTTTGTTATTGTTCGTCTATGATCCGGGTTTTGTATATTTTCTAGGTAATCCTGCAATTTGTATTCTTCATATATGGTTGAGAGGAGAGTCAGTTACCAGATTGGGTGTACTTTTTTTAGGAAATAGTTTTTGTAGTCTTGCTCCAGCTGCAATTTCATTTGGTGGTAGTATCTATTCTCCTGAAACTTAGTCATGTTTTTTATATCACCAGTTGCCAAGTTAGCTGCATTCTTGAACTTGGCAACTGTTGTTTTCCAGTTCTGGTTACCAGAGACATAAGCATCTTTAAGAAGTGTATTTTGTGTGTTTTGGAGTCGGTCGTCGTATTTCAGAGCGGCCATGAGGATGTCGAAATGAAGGGGGAAAAGTCCAAGTTCTGCTCGGCATGCAAGGGAATGTGTCCGACGAGAAGATCCGAGGGCCATTCTACAAAATTTTAGTTGAATTTGTTCTGAATGTGTTTTATTTAGTTTTTCAATGCTAATCCAGAAGTTTTTTGTGTTCTTGAGCAGTTTTTCCTCTAATCCCCATATTTCACAGTTATACAATAGAATAGGCTTAATTAAGGACTGGAAGAGTTTAACTTGGATGTTTATTGGGAGTTCACTATTATTTGATACTTTCCGTATTTTATACAATGCCTTCTGAGCTCCTTGCTTTAAATCAAGTGCAGTGTATGTGAACTGGCCTTTGTCGTTCAAAGTAGTCCCAAGGTATCGGTAGGATTGAACTATTTGAAGTGTTGTATCACCTATCTGGAAAATAGGAGATAAGTTTTTCTTCCGTTTCCGCTGTTGTTGAATCATTACTTTAGTTTTATCAGTATTTATGTTGAGATGCCAGGTGCTACAGTATAATTTTAATTGATTAAGGCTATTTTGCAAACCACCCTCAGATTTTTCGACATTATCACCAAATCATCTGCATACATTAGATGTGATATAGCCTCTTTATGTAATAAGGGCGAGTCATTTTCCGTGTCTTGAATGAGTTTGTAGAATTTTCCACGAACTCCTATTCGAAGGAGCTTCAAGAACAACCCGTTGTGCCAAACCGAGTCGAATGCCTGCTTAAAGTCGACAAAACAGAAGAATAATTGTTTCTTTTTCTTTACATATTTGTCTACAAGAGTAGAAATAATGTAAAGATTGTCTGTTGTTCGACGATCTGGACGGAAGCCTGCTTGTTCTTCTGGAAGGATGTTACTTTCTTCCAAAAAGTTTGAAAGTATATTATTAAGGAGTTTAGTGAAAAGTTTGCCGACACTGTTCAGGATAGTGATTCCCCTATAATTTGATACCTCTCCTTTGGCGCCTTTTTTATGAACTGGAACTATGTAGCCCTGGGCCCACATCGATGGGAAGATTCCAGCCTGCAGGATACAATTAAACAATTTGGTGATAGTAGAAAGAAGAGACAGTCGCCCGTATTTTAACATTTCATTTGTTAGCCTATCAGGATCGGCTGATTTGTTATTTTTTAGAGTTTTAATAGCCGCCTTTATTTCACTTAAGGATATTGGCTCGGAAAGATGGTTATTTCCATGGTCAGACTGTTCTAGGGTATTTATTTCCTCTTTCACTTCACCATCGGTACAGTTTGACTGATTTTGGTGGTTAATGGTGTCCAAATGTTTGTATAATTCAGAAAAAGGTGGGCCAGATGCGGGATTCAATGTATCGATATTCTCGAGTGATTGTACGAGGGTCCAAAATTCTTTACTGTTGGTGCTGCTCAGATTTCTTAAATTATCAATGATAGTTTGTTTGTAGATCCTCTGTTTTCTTTTTACGAGTTTCTGGTAGTCTTTTTTTTAGTTTTATTGTACGACTGTCGGAGTTGTGGATTCCAGGGATTACTGGAGAGTTGTTTGCCTAAACTGATCACTAGTTTACGAGTATCTCTGCAGTCTTGGTCAAAATACGGTTTAGACTTTCGTCGTTTTCAATGGCGTTTGGGGTTAGAGTTCAGTAGTGCGAAGGAGCATGGGTTGAGTGACGAGATTGATTTGAGGAATATATCAGTGAGTTGGCTATTAGCTTCGTCAATATTCAGTTGAGTGACTGGGATATCCTTTGTCATGAAGAAATAGAGGTTATTGCATCTTGTGATAGTAGTTGATAGTGATATTGGTTTTCAGAAGTGAGCTTAGGTGAGCGCGGGGGCATTGGAAAGATTCCTATAGGATTAGCATTTTGTTGTCTGTCAACACAGTAGTCAATGTTACATGTAATTTGACAATGCCTTGATAACTAAATTAGGGGTTTGATTTGCATGCGCCAAATAGAGGGGAGTAGTGCTTCGCTACAGATGAACAAGTCGATAGCACTACTTCCTCTGCAGATATGGTATGTATAATTTTCAAGGGTGTCACCAGGAGTTCTGCCATTGAGGATACGCATCTGCAAAGAAACGCATAAGAAAAGAAGTTGTCTCCCATGTCTGAGGACCGGACCATGCAAATCTAAATTATTTCTGAACAACTGGGAATCAGAGACGTAGTCCTCAGGGAGACCTATTTATTCACTTGAATCATTTGCTATGAAATCTTGCATCCCTTTTAATCTGGAGTTGAAGTCTCCCATGAGAAGGACATCTCCTTCGGAACTGAATTTGGTTAAATTATCTTCTAACTGAGCAAACTGATCATCAAAATAGGACGAGTCACCCGGGGAAATATAAATAGATCTCTCCTACAACCCAGAAACTTGGAGTCTAACTTAATCCAGATGGAGTCCGGTGTTTTCAGTGATATGTAGAGAGCTTGGTGAAGAAACTTTCTATACAGGATGATTATCCCACCAGCTTTCCTACCGGCTGCACACTTCCAACCCCTCGCTGGTACAAATATATATCTAAAGTCCTGGAGATGGGACTGATCCATAAATTTCTTACACTCCTCTTCATCTATAATCCATGTCTCTACGAGGCCAATTATATCATAGTCCTTTAGATGAGCAGAAAATAATTCATCTGCCATCTTGTTTTTCAGTCCGTCAATATTCCAACAGCTTAGATTCAACATTGGTATTTGTATGCTAAATAACATTTAAGGCTTAAGTATCAGTATGCTGTCTACTAGTGAGTTAAATGGCAGAATATATGGTACAATTTGCGGATCATAAACATTTAGAACATTTCATCTTTAACAATCAATAATATCATAGGGGATCACTCAGATATGCTTGCGCCATTAACTTAGAAATACAGTGTAATGGAATCTACCCCACCCCCCCCCCCGAACAAATCGAATGCTCAGATTTGGGCTCCATGCCTGAGTGGTCTCCTATGGATAGGCAGTAACACTATTTTCATGACCGGAGAGTGAACATACAGTATTAAAGTGCATTACTTTCAGTTTGTGATACTCTATACATTTGTTCTTTCAATTATTATGTATTCTATGGGAATATTAATTTATCCAATATTCTGGCACATTGATTTTGTACTGGCACATACTATTTTATACTGGCACATGTTAATACTCACACAGGATGTATCAATGTCATACTGGCACATGTCAATTACTTGATCAACCAACCATTTTATAATATGGTTAAATCACCCACATATCATTTCACTCACTATTATTCCACCCACCATCTGAAACCAAAGCATCCACAGCTTAAGGGGGTTCGACCAGCTTGTTGTTGATGTTGCATTTTTGTTGTCAATGACGCAAAATTTTGAAAATTTTGAAAATAAACCAATCCGAGCAATCTGAACTTCTTTGTCAGTTGTTTTATCGATTAATTAATATTTCACACAGTATGCATATACGGCGGGGATAAAACAACTGGGTGAGATGATAATAATCCTGGTAGTATGTAACCTTGCTATACTTGAATTGATCATAGACGACAAAGAATCGAGAGTATGGTGTTGCTACAATTTAAATGCGATGGTTGAGTACAAGTTTCTTATCAAATTTCTTAAACAACGCCCCAAAACTGACATCCTATTACCAGAAAACTTCATGTAAACAAATCAGATTCAAGTGTAATAGAAAAAATATCTGGTATTATTAGAGTACGTGCTTAATTATATTTACAGCAATGCATGAAAATTCATTTGAATAGACAATAATGGTCAGTGAATAGAATTGTATGACATGACTTGAAGGCATTATAAAAAATGTAGGAAACCATCTTGCGTTTTCATTATTTTTATTTCATACTCATTTGAAATTGTTACTAACTGTACTTGGTTTTCCATTGTCGTCGAATGGTGAATAGTGAAAATCGAATCTGAAGCTTGCCATCATCGAAGCTCATTTACATCACAATTTGTAAAAACCCCAAATGCTTTGAAGTGCCATATATCTTGACAACCATTGGGAGTTTTGTTAGTAAATCAGGACAAAAATATCCAGGAAGAAATACTCAAAGGTATACATACTTCATAGACCACTGTAGGTTGAAAGATTCCTTCTCAATGATGAATTCTTCTGTTGCGGCAAACGGAATTGTTTGCATTAGAGATTAACGGTCACTCCAGGTGGCCTGCCCATGCATTTACTTGACATGAATGGGTTTTGTGGAACAGTTAACGTGGACTCACATAATTGAAGGGAGTAACCGAAAAGAGGTTCCAGTATTCTGGCAGAGGCAGATGGTACTGAAATGTTGCAGTCTATCCAATTGAACTAAACAACACAGGCAACAATTTCCTTGTGAATATCGTTTTCTTAAGCCGAAAATTGTACCACAAAGGTGTGCTTCGAGCTGGTCGGGAGATGACATCTCTTTCTGCTTACATTCCCACTGTCATTCTCTGAACTTGACATAGAGTAAAGCCCATCCTATTTTTTCATTCAGTGTAGATCAACACAACAGACAACGTTGGACCATTTCATCATAGTACCACCAGTAACCTGAGCTTACGTTCACATCAATATGGCAATGTCATCTGTGATACCAATTCAATAACCTGTCTGTTTATCATCTCACGTTTCATGCTAACATATAAATAGGTTACCATGTCCAATCCTGACTTCCAGTATCTATATTCTCAGTTGACCCATGTCATGCGTGAAAACAAAATGCCCTAACATACTGATAGAGCATTCTAACATACACTGTTTGCGTCAGGGTTGATATTAACATCGTCACTCCAAACAGAAAGTAGGGTCGCTTATGCACACGTATGAATAGAATTGCCACAACAGGTGAGGGATGTGACAGATGCTGATCAACACAGGCGGACCATAATGGAAACTATCCAGGTCTGCGCTGCTGTATTACTTTCTCTACTTGTTGCTGCAATTTGCAATCCTGCGCAGAAAATAGGTAACCCATGGTAACATGTTCTTCAGGGTTAAATAAATTATGTTAATTCATAGACGGGTCTCCTAAAAATCAAATTGTGAAACTTCTGAGAGCGGAATTTACCAGTTAATCATAACAACACACCCCTGGTACTCACCGGCACTGAATGGTGTTGCCCTGTCTCGTCATTAACTGAGAAAAAGATATCTCTAAATCTGCAGGGAAGTCTGTCAGACAATGTAAACGACCTGGCGGAAGTTTTTCGAGAATGCTCGGACTACAGATCAAAGAACCTATATTGGCATGTATCAATGAACATCGTCGGTGCTTCACAGCAATGAGTAACCTGTACATCGCCTACAGTGCCTAAAATACATCACTCGGGGAAGATTCCAGTGGAATAGTCATCCACACCCACCGCTCAAGTGAGTATTCAATAAGTAGAACACCTAACGCAGCTGATCTACCAGTGCTCATTATACCTGCCTTAGACATTTTTTATCCGGTGATCAGAGAGACGAAAGGTTCTGTAAGCGACTCCTCTCTCCCAATCTGCTAGAACTTAATAAGTCACACGGAAGGATTCTATCTGAAAAGTACTATGAACACCCTAATCCAGTGCGTAACAATCCTATGCAGTACCGGTAACAATAGAAGTATTTCTAGCGCAGCCAATCTGCCAGTGCATAACCAGCCCATGCAGTGGGATAGAGCTATCAACTCCCACTACTTTTAATGCTTTACATTCCTGTGCTTTTAAAGTGTTTCCAACGCAGCTAACCAAATCCAGCACCTCAAACATCTCGATCAACTCAGCGGATGAATCGAACCAAAAACCGATGCATTCGAGTTGATTTGTTGCCCGGCAACAAACATTCATTTAAACGCAACATTAAAAGTGTGGTGGAAAACGATGCCGGCGTCCTGACAATAAGTCATATGACTCCACAGACAAAGATACTGATTGCATATTTCGAAGCAAGAACCGAAAGTGACCCCGTTGATGATTTGCATCCGAGCCACTCTTTTATTGTAGCTCTTCATGTGGGCATATTCAGTGGCATAACCATACCACCCTAACACCGGCTTGGGCGGTATTAGATACAAATATTTAAGAGAGATGATATAATTGCCCTATTTATTCAACATTGCTCCATTCAAAAGAAGCCGAAGATGATTCTGTGGATGGGATGTGACCACTGTGGCCAGTAGCGGCACGCCACCTGTGCCGGGCTTCAACCAGCTGAGATCGAGAAATACGAAAAATTGTGGCCAGTAGCGGCACGCCACCTGTGCCGGGCTTCAACCAGCTGAGATCGAGAAATACGAAAAATTGAACATTCAATATCGCTACTCATACTGCCTAGTCGGGGTACAAAAAAACTCTCTTGAACTCTCTTGACCTCCACGCTTAACTAAACAGTACCAAAAACGTAAAACATGTAACATGAGTGAAACCTTCTACCATCGCGCGACCAAGGAGCCACTAGCTTTCAATCATCGGAGTAGACCTCATCAGAAATTAAATCGACCTAGCTGAACTCATCGGCATAACCATTGACCAGGTTAAACACATCTGCAAGATGGCGCGACGTCACAATGTTATATGGCAGGCTGATTGTGGTGCCAGGGATATCGTCAAATTGCTAAAAATTGCAATTACAAAAGCAATACCGACGGTCACGGATGTACAAAGGGAAGCAACTTTACCAACGTCACGGCAGAGGGCGTGACTGCTTGGGGGTCAGATCGAAGATTGTTAACATGGTGGATCAAAGGAAATTGACGCAAAACGGTTTCCAATTCGATAAATGGGAGGCCAAAATGAAATTAAAACAGATGTACTGCAGAGTGACTATCCTAACATATTGACAGACACACGAGGCGCTCTTGTTGTATGATGTAAGATATATATTTCTAGTCCAAATGAATTGAAGAATCTGGTATGTTCTTCTGTGACGTCGATAATTCGCTATGACGTTGCAACAATCCATATTGTGATGATGCCACTCGCGATACCATTGTTGGCGGTCCAAATAACAAACGTCACAAGAGAACGTCATAATACAAATGTATCAAAATGTATATATTCGTAGCGTCGCAAGCTATCGTATGGCTGCAGGATAAATCTGACCCCCTCTGCACTCCGCCCTCTACCGGTATGTCAGCAAAGTTGTTCCCCTTTACGTATCCGTGACCGTCGGTATTGTGGGAAGTGCGACGAAAATCTCTGCCTAACGAACTGTAAAAACTCCCGATCAAAATGTAACTGTCAAAGCGAACAGTATGCCAGTTCAAAATCCTGCCCAGTATACAAATTTCTTCTACGATCACTTAACGTTCGTGTTCTTCACAACAATTATGAAACTCGAATACTGCTAAACACAACTTCTATCAGCAACTCATTACCACCGATTAAAATTAACATTTTATGAAGAACAGAACAACATCGATATCCTGTGCATCTCTGAAACGTGGCTCATCTACAAACTACAAATACACAAATTGGTTATCTTTTAGTGAACCTGACGGAGGCCTAACTGCCAATACATGTGGTGGGATAGACATCTTTAATAAACCAACGCTGAAAGCAATCGAACGGGCTGCCATCACTAAAAGCATGCCATGGAATACCAAGGCGAACTGGCAAACTGACGAATTAAACCTTCTAAGAACTGCTCATGTAGCGATGGTCCTATCCATTGGGGAGATACCGTTTAGCCAGGAAGCTTGGAACATGAAGGACTACATCTGGGGAAAATGGTGCACATGACTGGGTGATAAAGCAAAACCAAACGCCATGTGTATCAGCAAACAAAATGTTCCTGTCCTTAACATCACGATAAACAACGTTCCTCTGAGCGTTTTGACCACTCCAGCTGGTGTCACCTTTTTTCCTGGGTACTCTTACATTCACCAGGCTGCCCCATGTTGAGGCGTTTACTCCATCAGACGTCTACGATGCTCACCCATTAACATCAGATGAGTTGTTTGAGCTGGTCCGTCATCACAGCTCCCGGGTTAGCGTACCTAATTTCGCTTAAGCCGGCGCTAGGGGCCGTGTGGATACTTCATAGTCTCCACATAAACAGCTGCAATAAACGCGCGGCTAAGATACTAAGGCTACGTCCGAGAATCCACCGTATTCTCGGGTCTGAATGTTAGGTGCCGCGAGATGCTTTACTCATATGTCATGTGGTTGCTTTCTAGTCGCCAGATCTCGTCAATTTTCCCCACCTCTTGCATATCGCTCCCATTCATCTTCGATAAAGCCCCACAGTTCGCCGAACAGTTTGACCGAATTACTACCTGCGCCCATGCCGCCCTGAACAAGGTATGTACCTTATCAAAGACCACCAAGGGAGCATCGACCACATAAGTGCCACATACGAACCCTTTTGGAATACTAATTCCCAGTCTGATGCGCGATGAGCCACAGCAGCATGGAAAAATTACAAGTTCATAATGTAGCACTCAAATGGGGCACAGGTGATGTTAATGGCACATGAAGCGAAGCGGCCGAAGTCGAAACCAACACGACACCCTCACATCTTGCAATGAGAGACGTTCTAGCGCAAGAACATCTCGTCATCCTACAACAACAGAAGATGATCATTTCAGAATGAGGCTACACAATGAACACACAACCTCCGGAAACCAATCAAATGGAGAATCCTCACCATTCATCTTTGTGACCAACACCACAAAGCAGATCTGGTCAAATAACATCATCGAGTAGGTCCTATGGTATCAAATTATGAAGCTAGTTACACCACCATCAATCGATAACAAGTTATATGGAAAGTTCTCTAGATGAACAACTTGGCGAATAACAGACAAAGCTAAAATAGCGGCTATAAAACAGCAATGGGCTAACATAAGCAACACTACTCTCCTCCAAATACTAATCGGTTCCTAATCTCTCGGAACCAGCCGGGAGTTACTAATTCTCGGATCTGGAGTTCATACTAAAATCACGCGAATCTCTCCAGGGTGATAACTGGGTTAACATTGTTACCTGCGACACGCAGGTCTACGGGAGGCTCGCGTTGTTGTTGTTGTTGTTGTTGTTCTTGTTCTTGTGACTTTTTGAAATACACATGCGCTAAGAGAGTGTGATCTCTGCCACACTTTTCTTCTAAACCTCAGATCTCACATGACAACCCTGTCTTCAGGCACGTTTGAATTTATTTGCAACTAAATTCGGTGGAATGAATTATTTGCTTTGTTGATTTTCGTTCAGACTTCAATACTCTTACGTCAACACACAGGAAACTTCAGTCGCTTAAAAGCTGTCGATCGACACATCAGTCATTGTCATCAGATATTACCATTTTCACTGAACAGTATGTCAGTGGTTCAGCTAATTTGCATACAGTCATAGGCGACTGTCTTAGTAAGTAGAAAAATAAGTTCACTACTTCTAGTAATCATTTTATCTACCCAATCTAGATAATTCACAAATTGGTGAAGAAGTAGACAAGTGACGCATTGTCATTATGATTAACATTGAATAATACTTGGTATCAAATTATAGATCATGCATCATAAAAACAAACGCAACAATTACGTTTCAGAAGTAAGGGAACAACTCACCAACTTTCGCCGAATAAAGATGTTTAACTTATAGAAAGGACAATTTGGTATGATGTTTAACTTTACTCCCAAGCAATTCCCATATATGAAAATATGTTTTGAAAGGGAGAATAATTTACCCCTCTGTGGGAATCGAAACAATGAGCCTCCAATCCCTGGAGTTGCACTTACTGTCTTAGCTATGCCGACTCATTGATAATACTCAAAACTGACTTTATGCGCAACTGGTTTTATAATACAGAAATGACTATTTAGTATTTAATGAGTTAGACAACCCTGTGAGCGAAAAATACATCATAGTTGTGCAGTTATATTGTGCACTTTCGGTTACAAGCATGAAATTTGGCACATAGCTATTTTGAATGATCCTCTTTCGGAACACCTCCTCTCTATCCTCATTCTCGCAAGCCAGGGCCTTGCTTCGCTGGTATTGATGCTCCCGTCCTCTTCGGCACTCAGAATCCCTTTTGATTAGTAAAATCACTCCCGTAAATTCATTACTTATGTGTATCAGCAGACAATGGGCAGAAACATATTGCATTTGACATCATTCTCTCAAGTCAGAGCCAATTCCTGCTAGAATTAACTGGTTTTACACTTCACAATTTACGTTACTTTGTCAATCAGATTTACGAATCGAATCACGTCAAATATTAGCAGATACTGACCATAAAAGCGACCTTGACCGCATTGTCAAAAGCTATAGGGCCTTGATTTCCGGAAGGGTTTTATAGTTTGATTTTGATACTTAGATACCTTTCATATTGACTTTTAATAACTTGGCAGTCATTTTCGTGAATGTAATAATTTGATGTACCAAAAGGTAATAACGAGAATTCGACATCATTCTCTTACATACACACCTTGTTTAGTGAACTAGTTCTGAAATTTCACACTTAAATCACCTTCGGAATGACTTCGTGACAAACATATTCGCGAATTGAGTATAGGAAGATATCCATAGATACTGACTAGAAATGTTTCTTGTTAGCAGAATTTGACTTTTGGAAAAAGAAATTAATAAAATTAGCAACCTTCGAAGAGGCTGGGCCGAACATGTCAGATGAGATGATATTTCCTATGAATGAAATAGTTAATCATTATATAGAAGGAGCAAACCATGTCTTGGTATTGACTTGCTGCATGGGAAAGAGTGCCAAGGTATTTAGTTTGCAGATGATAACACACGTAAATGTGGAAACTTAATTAATTATTATAATCGAATATCAAGACTCTCACAGGCATCAATTTGAATAGTGAAAAATGTCATTATGCCTCTTGGACAGTTCGATAAAGACTTCAACCCCATTCCATAGTTTCACAGATCAAGGTGATAGACCTGATACTAAATTCATTGAGAATTAACTTTGAAAGAAATATAAATTTTCCATTTTGCTTGGCAAAGTAAGCGAGAAGGGAGACTGAATAGCGTAGATTTTTGCGCTATGACTAAATCCTTGAAATTTATTTGGATTTCCAAATATTTGAAAGCCTTGTTGATTTGCAAAAATCAACGGCTGAAGCGAATGTTTTGAAACTTGGCATACACGATACTTGTACCAAGACATTGTCAAAGCGATCATTGTGACTTCGTCTGTCAATTCAGTATAGACGTATAGAGTATATACATGGTATCAGACCTATTACGCAATTCCTACAATTGCGGGTTAGAAGTTGCAAATTACTTCCCTTGGCATGGAAACACTGGCAGATGACGCTTGTTTTCTACAATTACCACTACCTCCGCTGATATTCCTTTCACTGTATTATTGCCACTGCCGCAGGTTTTGACTACAATGTAGTCATTTCTCACTTGTTATATATGGTGGATTTGTTGATGACATAAAAAAAAACATCAGTTCAGCTCAGCGCTTAGAGTGAACGGACGTGCTTTTGTGTTCTTGCCAAATCAGCCTAGCTTTCCCAGCCTTTGTGTCTCTCTGCTGTCTTTGTTCCCCGGGAGTTACAGGATTACCTAAACTACAACAGCAGCGGGAGAAACCAGCGAACCTGAGCTAAGTTTTTGAATTCAATTTTTGCACCCAGACTGCTATTGTCTATCACTTAAATCACTCCTCACCAAGTAACACCAAGTTTTGATCTAAATTAAAACAAATCAACTAATAGAAGCCTCCCAATCCCCCCGTAAGAACCCCTAAAAGGAAACTCTCAGAAATCACCCCCGATAAAAATCCCCCTCACAAAAAAACACGCACCTGATCCCAAATCCCCAAGGATCCAAGGCAACAGGATTTTATTGCTATCATCCATAGTTTAACTCAACTGAGAGCATGTAAATTCCCAAAGGCCACGGTAGCAAACGACCTTAAAAATGTGCTGGTGACGTACATCAAATCTTTGAACTTCCGGGTGGTGATCTGAAAGTCCACTGCAAATCACAAACTCAGAACGACAAACTACCACGTTTAGACCGGCCAGCAGATAAACCTGTCTTGGTAAAACAATTCATACAGCGTAGAGAGCAATGCAAAGGAGTAATTTATGGAATTGACCTCAGTGTCAAACTAGAAGACATTTTCCCCATTCTCTCAAAACAAAACGTCGTATATGCCAAAAGAATGAAAAAGAACAAACAGGAAACGACAAACATTATGCTAGTATTTAAGGGAACAAAATTACCAGAAACTGTCCGGCTATGGTTTCATAACATTATAGTTAAACCTTTTTATGGCACACCGAAACGATGCCACAAATATCAGAAATATGGGCATACTTCAAAATTCTGTAAATCCCAAGTTGTATGTGCGAAATGCTCTGGAAATCATAATTACGAAGAATGTTCTGAAACAAAAGTAACATGTGTAAATTGCAAAGGCAGCCATTCAGCGGCTTATAAAGGTTGTATCGCCTTTAAAGAGGCAACAAGAGGTGAATTTCTCAATGCAAATACAGGAATTTCTAACGCCGAAGCAGTAAAAGAAACTAGAATGAATAGAAAAATCAGTATAGAAATGACCACCGCTCTACACAAAGCAAATGCAACTGAGACAATAGTCACAGCCATGAACACAAACTCAGGTGATACAATAGAGACTGAAAACAATGAACAAGAAACAGAGACAAAGCAAACTTGACCTTCTGGGCTTTATCAACATTGTGTTAAACTCAGTTATTAATCCTCTTCAACCAAAACTGAACAAGACCGACATGATAGCAAAATTGCGCGGGACTTCCTTAATTGGGAGTTTAGCTCGATGAAATTATTAACTGGGGGAAAAATCCGAAATACGACAAGAAAACATCCACATCTAAAGAAAAGTCTATCCCGGCCCTCAACATAACAACGTAAGATAATCCACTTGCGAATGCAATACATCAGGCACAAAATCAGAGATATAATTAATACAAAATTCAACAAAAACCAATTACCAATTATCAATACTCAAAGTCTTGGTAAATGAAATCACCCCAGATATAATTTGTGTTCAGAGAAGAGACAACGATAGAAAACGATTTGGACGATCATTGAGAAAACTATCTCAATGCAGACTTCAACATTAATGAATACCGCAAAGCTATACACTGTGAAAAAGAGAGCTCACCTGGTGAAGACAAACTAGGATACACGATCCTTAAACACATACTAAATAAAACACAGAAACTAATTTTGAAACTAATTAATGTCAGCTGTCAGACCAAACAACTTCCAAGTAAATGGAAAACATCTATCGTTATCCCAAACCCAAAACCAGGTAGGCCTAAAGATCCATCAGACAGCAACTCTTACCGCCCGATTTCTCTCACTTCATATCTATGCAAAATAATGGCAACCATGGTAAAGAATAGACTGGAATTTCATGTAGAAAACAACAACTTATTAAACAAAACTCAAAGCGGTTTTCGTAAGAACAAAAGTACGTTAGACTATTTAGCCAGATTACAACACTCAATAAAAAAGGGAAATGCCAAACATCAGTACACACTTGGTATCTTCCTAGACATAGAAAAAGCATTCGACCTTGTATGGCAGGACGGCATAATTATTCAATTAAGCAAACTTGGGATTAAGGGAAGAATGCAACACTGGATAAAAAAAACTTCAAAACAATAGAAATTTTAAAGTTCGCTTAGGAAACACCCTATCCAACGACCATCAACTAGACAACGGTATCCCTCAAGGAAGCGTCATAAAACCCACGTCATAAAACTAACATCCTCATCAACGGCCTAGCGGATGAAATTGACACGAAAAATCCAGAAGTCCCTATTTGCTGACGATTCTGCCCTCTGGAAAACAGAAAAAACTGACAGGTATAATGCAAAATACACTAGATATAATTAGCGGCTGGGCGGATAAATGGGGCTTCAAATTTTTCGCTCTCAAAACAACGGGTATTATATTTTCAAAAAATAAACACATTGACGTTAAACTAACACTAGGAGATCAGAAAATTGAATTCCAAAATAGTGTTAAAAACCTAGGCATGGCCTCTGACAGAAAACTCACATGGAAAGACCACATCAACAAACTAGTTCTTCGGTGCAATAAAGACCTGAAGCTCATGACGTGTGTGTCTGGGACAAACTGGGCAGCGAGTAAATATGGTCTGATAAAATTATACCAACTCTAATCAGGTCAAAAATAGATTACAGGTCCATCGCCTACCAATCAGCATGTAAGACACAACTAAGAAGGATAGACAGCATTCAATATTCTAAAATAGTTACTGGAGCTTTCAAGGGAACCGCCTTATGTAGTCTTCAAATAGAAACCAATGAGAAACGTCTTCGTTTAAGACGAGAGGAACTGTCCTTGAAATATGTAGGAAAAACTAGAGCTAAGGGCGATAACCATCCATGCCACAATATTTTTGAAGATAAAAGTGAATATGAATATTTCAAGAAAAACTGGGAAAAAGACTCCTCTCCCTCGGCTACACCGTAAATAACCTATTTCAAGAAAACGAAATACCCATCGCACACATCTGCGACACAGACAAAATCACTAGGCCACGCTGGGAATTAGAGTCGCCCCACGTGGGCACAAGTATACACAACTACCTCACAAAGAAAGACAGCCCAGACTTTATAAGAGCCACCACCTTTGAATATATCAACCAAAACTGGAAAAAATACTTAAAAATCTCGATCGAAAAATACAAGTAATAACACAGGATCAGCTTTTGTTATACCTGAGCTCAACATACAAAATGGTTTCAAACTTCCAGACGATATGTCTGCATACACTAGTGAAATGATTGCTATAATTAAGGCTCTCGAATGGATCATCGAGCACAAACCAATCCCTGATGTGATACTCAGTGATTCCCTTAGTGGACTCACATCCATTGGAAATTCTATATCTAACAGCAGACCTGATCTCATACACAAAATAGAATGTATCTGTACACAAATACACAACGAAGGTATAGGCGCCATTTTAGCTTGGGTCCCCGCGCATGTCAACATCAGAGGTAACGAAGCAGCCGATAAAACTGCCAAAGACAGTCTTGCTAAAACTTCACACGATGAAGGAATAAATAGCAAGTGGCAAAAGGAATGGAACGAAGAAGAACGTGGCCGATGGTTACATAAGATTCTTGATGGAGAGAAAAGACAAGTCCAGGGATTCCAGTTAAACAATAAACGTGATGACCGCATCATCACCAGATTAAGACTAGGCAAAACCGGACTTAAATCACATCTGTCCATGCTTCTGAAAAACACCTCACCACTCTGTACCGCATGCAACAATGTAGAAGAAACAATAGAACATGTCCTACTTGAATGCCCAAAACACTACTCACAACGTGAGGCACTTAGAAACGAATTTTAAAAATTCAACACTCCCTTAACATTACCAGCGATATTAAACCCTATTAGAAATCAGGTATTCAAGTCCTTAATAAATTTTATCAAAACTGCTGGCTATTATTCCAGTATATAACACTACCTCCGTGCATGCGCACCCAACAAATTTTTTCCCCATATAATCAACTACTAGTACTATGACATGATGTGATAGAGGCCAAATCATTCTTTTGACTTCAACAAAGGGTATGGTTGTAGCGGAGTTACCTTGATACTGAGGGCCATGTGCACCATACCCGTACAAAACATTATGGCCATAATAAACTAGCCATATATAACATCCGACCAAAATGTCACCGACACATTTAGAAATAAAATAGGCATGGCAACAACGGAATTACCTTGATACTGAGGGCCGTATGTTCCGCTGTCCTACAAAACAAACGATGGCAACAATAGCACGGCCAAAACGCATATGGCGAGCAGTATTCGGCATGAAATACAGGAAATCGTGATGACGGACTTACCCTGATACTGAGGGCCGTCTATCTCATTGTCCTACAAATACTTTATGGCCATCAAACGATAATGTATACGGAAATAATACCGAGCTGTTTATTTGTCTATTCACCTAGTATTGAATCTGTCGAAATGTTTAGTTATTTATTCATTTGTTTATCTATTTATTCACTTAAGTATATATTGCTATTTATATTATGTGACTAGCGGTCAGGAGTGCCTGTTGTGGAAGGATGATATATCAAAGTATTGCATCGAAAAACAATAGAAAACACGAATGACTACAAATCTTCTATTTCATATGATACAGGCACGGCACACCGAAGACCACAGACGGGCTGAACAAGACCTGAAACAGAAGACGGATAACCATCACAAGAACATCAACAGCGCCTTGAGTGACAACGCCGCATAACAAGAACGTCCAGAATCGGAATACTCGACCCTAGACCACACCAGACACGCTACCCCATAGATGTCACCGAACTGACGCTTCAACACAGAATATGATCCTTTGACTTTCCCGCAATATAGGACGTAGACCGGCCGTCCTGTACCGCAATACACACTCCAAGCAATTGTTACAGGCACAGATTTGTGGAAGAACCCACCCCGTCGTTAGGGGAGTCGCCTCGAAAAATTCTGACGACGCCCTGGTTTTACTTCTATTTATATTTCTCTCTGCTCTCTCATTGTTATTCATTATTTTTTATTTGTTTTAATATCGAGCGCTGCAAAAGATCTTAAATTAACGAAGAAATGTGCCATGAAATTTAAATAAAACAATGAGTTGATGGACCGCGAAATCCGTATGGGAAGCGGCCCTTAAACTACAATTTCAACCAAGACATTAAAAACGTTCAGTTGGTATAATCTTTACGTACATCGCTAAATCGAGGTGCGTACGTTTTATGCTACAGCTTATGTCTTCATCCCAAATTTAAGTAAATGTACCTCCCGAATACTGTAGTTTATCTCAACATTCTCCTAGAAAATTAATTTAAAAAAAAAAATATTAAAGACTAATGTGGTGTAATCATTTATAGTTCTACTGATTTTGTGGAAAAAGAATTGTATGCGGGCTAAACCAATAACGTGAGCGCATTGGTTGCCGTGGAATCCATGCCATTTTTTAGATAAACAAAAGATGTCTCTCGGATTGTCTTAAATGTTATGCACTTAGGCGTACACTTATTCTCCAGAATGCACGATACCATTTTCTTATAACTTCCGTTGTTTACATTCTCTATCAGTGAGTTGGCCTTCCTGAACGGGTCGTCTGTGAAATGTGCAAGTGCAAAAACAGGCTGTGGGACCATTTCTCACATAATCGCGGCCCCTTAATTGAGATGTAATTTTTCTGCAACTACATGTAAAATAGACCGTGTAACAATTTCTCATGAGATGGGCCCTATATAGACTTGAAATGTGTTTTCCTGTAACTAAGACAGACCGCGTAACGTACCATTTCTCAAAACACCGATATCAGATCAATTGTATGCGCGATTTTCTTGTAGGGAACAAGGACCCTCTATATAGATATAAGGGTTGTAACTAAAACGGGGTGTGTAAGCATTTCTCAAAACATGAATCGGCTACATAGATTTGAGATATATTATCTCCGTAAGTAAGTCATGGCGTATAACCATTTCTGTCAACATCGACCTTCCATATATAACGTACAGTTGAGATGCAATATCCCTGTAACTCTCTGTAACTAAAATAGGCCGTGTAACAGTTTATCACAACATGGACCCGCTATATTCATATGAGGGCTGCAATTAAAACAGACCGTTTTAGGATTTCTCACAACATGGATATAAGATCAATTGAGATGTAATTGTCCTTAACTAAAGCAGAATAATATGTACGATTTGAGATATTCGATGTCAATGAAACAGACGTCATACCTCTTCAGATGGATTTGAATGTAATGTCAACTCGAAATGTAGCTATAACTAAAGCAGACCTCATTACTATTATATACATCATGAACCTGTTATCTGTATTACAGTATTTTCCACCACAAATAGCATGTGGGGATCTTGGGGGTTGTAATCAACAATTTGTTACGGTAGACATAGGACATTATGTTATCCTCAAGCCGTGCACTAAATGGGCCTAAGATATAAATGTAATAGAATACAGACATGGGGCATGGAAAGGTGTAATATGGAGTGAAATATATCAAACATGACATAGTTATTCTGAGCAAAATGACTACAGAACGTGAAATGTGCGTCGGCAAAACAAATTCCGAATCCGTGAGGTTTCAGTGCCTATTCCACGGACCAGGATGTGAATACGACGAAAATTTAAATGGACATACACAAGGAAGCTTACATGTACTTATTTCGTGTCTGATTCATCAATGCATCTGTCTTTACAGTTCAGCCGAAAGATTGAGGCACACGACAAAAGGCTATGTCCCATGGGACTTGGATCGAGATCAAAGTGAATGACTACCGGTATTCTTTAACAACTTACTTTACGTGCAGCAAGTCTACATCATGATCTTATTCTTCTTGAATATGTACCTATATGTGTCCATGTAATTATCATATTGATGTGCAAATAAACTCAAGGAGGAAGATCACCTTCGTTCTTAAAAGACGGAATGTGCTTAAGCTTTCAGTAATAACTTGTTAGACTAAGGTAAGATAAATAGTGGAATAAAAACAGGGATTCACTATACTAATTGTAGATATTGCGTAATTTGTGTTTTCACTCTGTATCATTGGATTAGTAGGGAAAATAGCCCGTTTTCATGTTTAAACCTCATTAGACGGATTTTTCAAAATGAAATATTCTTCAATTTGAAATATGAAACAAGAGTTTATATAATTCTTATGAAATGTAATTAAATGAAAATGCTGATAAGTCTTATTCCAGTGGAGGCAAGTGTGGAAAATTGTTGTAGACGTTGGAAAATATTCTTGTGGCTCATCTCCCTAAGCATTTGGGAGGCTGCTTTTTGCTGGTATTGAATTGGTACGAATTTTTGGGGGCACCAAATTCATAATCTCTAGCGTAAGAAACGCCCTTCACGTCCAGGACATGAACGTGATCTGTTCCCTTAAAATCGACGACTAGGAAGGATATAGTTCTGTTTGTGTTATGCGCTACTTCACAATGATGTCACAGGGAAGGTTCGAGACAAATCTTTGGAAGCCTTTCTTTGGTTACACCGCTCGTTGGGTTTCTCCAGGTGACGATAGGAGGACTGGTGAATCTACTTCAACCATCAGGTGGACTGGGTATGCTTGACAGCTAGATTTGTCCTACAAATAACTTACATCTGTCACTGGCTCGGTGTACACTCATCTTACAAATCTGTTGTCACTGAACCTGTCTTATAACCGAAACATTCGTCTGGGACCTAGAGTTTTCTTTGCAGTATCCAACTTAACTAGTCTAGATCTGAGTAACAATCAGTTGTCTTTCTCAGTACACATAGTAATGGTCCGCTACACAACATAAAAGATCAGGAAATTGGGCATGATATCACGTCTACTAACGGTATGGTGACCTATCCTGAGAAAGTTCATCACTTTTCATCAGATTACTCGATAGGGTTAGTACAGCATCGCGCTTGGATACTTGTATTTAATACCGCTCAAACCAGGGCTAGGGGCCGTGTGGTTATGCCATTCAAAACGTCCACAAGAGCACATACAATAAAAGCGTGGCTGAGATACAAATCCTCACAGAGAACATTTTGATTCTTGGGATGTTTTTAGATATGCAGTCAGAATATTTTCCTGTGGGGCCATATTGCTTCTAGTCATTACTCCGGCCTCGATTTCCGTCAACTTTATATGTTGCGTTTAATTGCCTTGTCCTCTATACGTTTCTTGAAAGAGTTCTACATAGAACATATAAAGGTGATGGAAAAAGATGCCGGCGTACTGACATGAAGCCATATGATCCCACAGCCAATATTCTGACTGCACATCTAAGAACATCACAAGAACCAAAATAATCCCAGTGGTGATTTATCTCAGACGCGCTTCTATTGTATATATATTCTTTAGACATGTTAAATGGCATGATCAAACGGCCCATGAGCGGTATTATATACAAATATACAAGGGCAATGATGCAGCAGCTCTATGTTTCTGTATACTATGATTTATAGGGTTCCAAGCCGTTGGCTGGAAGCCTACTTATTATTGGTATTATTATTTTTTCCGCCAGATTTTGCGACCATCGCACGGCCCATGTACCTTGACCAATGAATTTGAAACTTCACATGGTGATACAGGCCAATGAGATGTAATGCATCGCCCGTGAACGAAGCCGATTGGTCGAAAGCCCCAGGGGCCATATTGGATTTATGTCAAAACCCAACATGCCAAACCTCCGGAACCGTTAAACCGATCAACGTGAAACTGCACATAATCGATGGGTCGATGTCTCTTAAACTGAACCATATGGAGTTGCTCCGTAAATAAATAAGGCTGGCAACGACCAATCAAATTCGTCGGATTTTCCAGTAACGGATTTGGGCGGCAAAAGTAGTTGTATATAAGTTATTGGACTAAACGATGCGAAAAATGATTAATTTGGGGCGAAAAATTTACTTGCGTTGCCATGGCAATGCCTGGTTAGAAATTGTTGAATCATAATATGAAAGAAGGATTTGTACTTGAGAGTGATTCGTCGTCTTAAAGGGTCTTAACATGGCCATTCTGTTTTATTTATCTGTCACCACGTTGTCTTCTACCATGTAGAATGTGTTATGGTTATGAATATCGTGTTATGTACAAGTACATGGTATTGTGGTATAGTGTGCAAGTTATTGGGGGATATTTGGGCTACGTCAGCAACTGCTGGCTAAATTCCTTTAATTTCCTTTCCCCTCTATTGTTTTGTGAGTGGATGCAATAAGGGGAGAAGATGTATCACCTACCTAAATTTAGGTCAAGGTCCAAGGTCACGGTAGCCATCCCAATATTAGGAAATCATTAAACTTTTTTCTGTGTCACTGGATACTTTAGGGGGGAGTCATGTCTTGTTAGCGTTCCAAGCCATTGGCTGGAAACCCCTTAATATTGGTATTATTATTATCTTCATTATTAAAGCCGTACTTTCTGTCTGTATGTCCGTTCGTTCATGTTTTTATAACTCGATAACCACGCGATGTAGAGATACAATATATACACAGCTCCAACGGTATTGATCAGGAGATTGACATTGGCCTATTTTGGACTGGGTCCCGGGATTGAGAGAGTGGCCACACCCATGTTCCTACGTTATAAGTATATAATCAACCTACAAGATACTCCACATGAACATGATATATCGGGAAAATTGCTCTCATGGAATTGATATTGAGCTTCAATAGTTCAAAGGTCAAGGTCAGAGCACCGCGAAAATAATCCAAATTATCCGTTCTGTATCTTGAGTTTTGATTCAGCAAATATCTCGAAACTTTACAGGTGTGTTATCCTTGTGATCTTAAAGAGAATTATTTACTGTTTAGGTCAAGGTTAAATCCCTTCTAGTGCTTTATCCACCAAACTATTCAAAATTTTAAAACACAAGCATCTGGTCCGTCATTCATATTTCAACCGTCGTCCATTGAAGAATATCCGCGTCCATAATCCGAAGCCCTATCCATATAACAGTATTAGCACCAAATTCAAAAAGACAATCATAGTATACATAAACATAGGCTAGTTTCCTGCAAGAGAGATGTTCCAAAAATATCAAATCCGTATCGCTGATCAGTATTCTTAATTCATAATATTCGTTGTAAAGTCGTCATCTAGAGAATGATGTATCTCAGTCACGTTTTGATTGTGGGTTCAAACGGCCCCTATCCCGAGTTAAGCGGAATTAGACACAAGTTACGAAAACGTAACGCCATAGATCTTGCGCGCTACGCTCATATTTTGCTACCAGCATGCGATATGTATCGCCAAATTTGAGAAACTTTGAGTGGATGCGCTTGGTGGTATAGCCCTGTTCTATAAGTTTCTGCAACAATTTTTTGTGACGTACGGCTCAAATTTCACACCGAAACGTTACATCTACATATATTTGTCGAATTGCATGTACAGAGGGCGGGTATCGGAGACTGAATCACTGGACACGAGTGAGGAGATGGAGATTCGTTTCGAATTGTATGCCCTGCAGAGGTTCAGCTGTCAAGGGTGTTTAGCAGTTTCGTTATAAAAAATTCTACTTAAAACGTTATACCGGCTTATAGCGTTGGACACACCGGTTTTCGTCAGATCACCGAAGTTGAGCAACGTTAAACTCGGTCAATACTTGGATGGGTGACCGGGTGCTGTATTGGCTGGGCTGATCAGTGTCCAGGGTAATAGGAACTGTGAGCACTCTCGTGTTTTGGCACATGTAGGCGCCGTCGTGGCATGACTGAAACAAGGTTGAAAACGACGTTAAACTCTACTACTCACTCACTCACTGCTATGGGAAGAGATTATTTCGAGATGATTCATTCTCAAAATCTTAGATACCTCATTATAACAGGGAAGTTTTTAGAGGAGATAACAACATTGGAATCCTTCAACCAACAATAGCAGATGATTCTGATGATGTCATCGAAACAAAGCTCAAACCAAAGAAACTTATATTCGTGAGGATGGGGTTGTACGTGCCGACAGGGAGTTGGAAGAATTCCTTGAGGGTGATGAATGGCAGCATCTTCTTGCATGCTAAATCTAATAGGACATTTTTGTGTAATATCCTTTTGTTAAATGCGTAGTTGATTAGAGAAAATGTAACAATCACAAGGTGTAAATCGCTAAATTTATTCCAAGACAGACTACGTGATGCGCACAAATGGGATATAATGTGATATTCATCTGAAATTGAATTTTACAGAACGTGTGTGGCCCTGAAGTCCCAATACAGATGACTTAGGGAGGGGGTCCTGTACACGCCTACCCTCTACATGTCACTCATTGGAGTCATAGCCAGAATAAAAGTGATGTACCTCACACAGAGACTGAGTGTAATACATGTGCGGTCACGCCTGTATGTATTGTAAATCTTGTCCCACTATTTATTCATTTGTTGTCGGCTAAGCGCATTCTGACTGATATAACCTAACATTTTTCCTAACACGCTAGTAATCTGTAACGGATGTATTTTACTGATCAGGGCTACTATACATGTGCTTTAAATATTTCGTGATAGTTCGAAATCTCACTGATTTGAGGGGATAGATAAGGACGGAATTGAGATGTTACTCGAATGATCAACCATATACGTACGTAAACGGAGGTCAGACCTGACATTCAATAGGAATCGTGTTTTTTCACAAAGAGGTTCAGTGTTGGCAATCTCGAGATTTTGTCATATCACTCAATAGGTTGTCGATAAAACGGCCGTTTATATCTGTATCTCATATATAGAAACAGGAATCACTCAACCCAAAAGCGTGATTGACTGTTACTGACAAAAGTGTTCAGGGAAGTTTATTTACTCTCGATTTCTCATAGAAACTTTTTTAAAGAAATTACCAGAGCGTTGAGTGAATTTATACGTACCGGACGATATATCATACTCAACTCAAATACTATTATTACTTTGCTTCCCACTTAATTTGTATATAAGAGGAGTCGTGCAAATAGACCGACGACATCAGTCCGTGAGATCGTGAAGACTTTGTGCTGTATACACAGGGATATATTCAGGATGTCGTTGAGAAGGCGCTTAAGAAATGGGAATCCTTTTGACGGCGCATCCATCGATGTACTGCGCATTGGATTTCTCCTGGTGATATATCTCGGACTTCTGATGAAGCCGATGACCAGCGATCGTCGTTGTCCCAGAGATGCGCCCTCTGACGCAAACTGTGACTTTCGGCACCAACACATCAAGACAGTTACTGAAGTGGATATTCCAAGCCAGTGCCAATCTTTGGATTTGTCCTATAATTTATTGACATCAGTTAAGGATTCATTGTTCGTCCGTCTCATGGGCCTACTATCACTGGATTTGTCTCATAACCAGATCATTCGTCTTGGACCCAAATCTTTCTCTAGATTGTCCAATCTAACTTGTTTAAATCTGAGTAATAATCCGTTGCAGTACACTGACTATCCCACACAGGTATTTCGCCCGCTGCTCAGATTAACAATTCTGTATATCGCTGGTTGTACTTTCGCCGACTACGACTATCCTGATCTAGCCTTATCGACTTTGAGTTCTCTGGAGGAGCTTTACATGGACATGTGTATGGATGCCAAGTTCGGCCCTGGCTTTGCGTCACTCTATAATCTAAAAACTCTCTCCGCCAATCGCCATTTTTGTTATATTCACAACATACACAACGAAACATTCAAAGTCTTTGAAAATTTAACAGTGACCACATTGAACTTAGCTCACTGTGAGCTTACGGATATTGCAAAGAATAGTTTTGCTCATTTCCGCCATTTGAGGAACTTCAATATTGCCGGCAAGGGTGGATGCTATGGACCTGGAACTGGAGCTGCCATGGAATCTTTATCCGTCTTCTCCGGGAGAAATCTTACGTCTATAAATATTTCTAAACAAAATAATCATTCTGGGCCGATATCAGACCTCATGCTTACAAAAAACAAATTTCGGTATCTGGCAGATATTTGTGTGGAATCACTAGACTTGAGCGATAATATGGTAGTCTATTTAGACATAAACGTCTTCCGTATGTTTCGCCACCCGGAGTGTTTGAAAGAGTTGCGATTTAAGAATTACTACATACAGCGTTATGTGCTGGACGCAATATACTTCATTGTAAATTCATTTTCAAATCTCAGACATCTTGACATAACAGGAAACCTACTGGTAGATAACGCAGATGATAAAGGGAAGGTTAGCACAGGAGCTCAAGCAAGTTATAGTAGGAACATCACTATTCATTTGCCATCAAAGTTGGAATTTCTCAACATGAGTCACGTTCAGCTTTCTTGTGTACATGAGTCTAGCGTCTCCATTACAGGAGGAAATCATCTGCATACATTCGATATGTCGTATACTGGATCTGAAGGCTGTTTCCAAGGTAGTGTTACTGGTGTTGAGAACGTACGTGTGCTAAATATCTCCGGTAACGATGGCATATATTTAAAACTTGAAACTTTCGACTCTGTCCCTAATTTGACGACTTTGGTGGCCAGAGATACCAACTTTGCCATAATCTTCAAAGCAAAGTCTGCTGGTTTATTGTTCCGGAGTCTTACTCGCCTGCAACATCTTGATCTGGTGAATGGCGGAATAATTTCTCTACCCGACAATATGTTAATCAACAAGCCAGAATTAGTGACGTTAAATCTAGCACATAACAAATTTTCGGCGCTTCCAACAGTAATATATTCCCTACAGAAACTAACTCATTTGGACATGCGCTTCAACGTCTTATCAAGCATTCCGATACGTTACAGGCAAGAATTAGATAGAATGACTCTGGGACGAACAAACTTCTCACTCCTGCTAGAAGGAAACCCATTCGCCTGTAACTGTGAAACATATGATTTCGTGGAGTGGATTTGGAGTTCAAATGTACAATTTGATAACAATGGAAACTATAGCTGTATCATGAGCAACGGCTCTTTGGTTCCGATGTTGAGTCTGCGTTCGACACTGAAAGACTTAAAGATAAAATGTGTTAGTTCCTTCTGGGTTATTTTTGGTGCTCTGGGAGCTTCAGTGCTGATTGTGTTTTTACTGGGGACAGCTGTCGCTTTCCGCTACCGGATCCCTATAAAATACTGGTGCATCACACTTTTCAAAAAGCCAGTGGCGAAACCGGAAAAACGACACAAATACGACGCCCTGGTAGCCTACTGTCACGAGGATAAGCATTGGGTGTGCCACACATTACAACCAGTACTTGAGAAAAATGAAAACAAGTTCGGTTATAAACTATGCCTGTATGATCGAGATTTTGTACCCGGTGTGAGTATTGACGAAAATGTTGTAACTGCGATTAACAGCAGTTTCAAGACAATTCTCGTGATAACGCCTGCGTTTGTAAGATCTGCTTGGTGTCACTTTGAAATTGAAATGGCCCGGATGAAGATGATCCATGAAGGAAGACAGGATGTAATCATCCCCGTAATATTACAAGACGTCCCAGTCAGTGCGATGCCCAAGACCTTACTCAATATGTGGAATACTAGTGTGTTCCTGGTCTGGTCCGAAAGTCCGGCTGAACAACGACATTTCTGGGACAAATTAATCTGTGCACTCGGTTCTGTTCGTGTATGCAAGTAATCCGTTTTTCGTGGGAATGTGACTGGAGGTATCGACAGAGAGATGTAAGGTGTTCTGGAAAGAGATGAGCAGTGGATTGTTATCTTAATTGTTTAAAAATGAAACGATCGTTGCCTACAAAAAGTTGTCTGATTATCTCCAATTGTGTAATTGACGATTCATAATAGAACCATAACTCTGCAGTTAAGAATGCCGACTTATTTTTCTCGGCTGTTACTTCATTTCTCTGATTATTGTTCGCGTTTATATCGTCTGAAGTTCGCTGATCATCTTCCAACTTTTATATAATATTTCTAGGTCAGCGATGCCTTCACAATTTGAGTTTTGCCCAACGTCTGATCCTTGACTTCATTTGCCCACATGATAATAGATTACCTGTCGATTGCTTCAATGAGAGTATGCACAATCGCATATCTTTAAAAATATACTTCGATTCTACGGCAACATGGGAGATTATAATTGCAGATACTGATTCGACAAGTGTAGTATAGAAATGGGATTTGACCGTGTATTGACCTCAACAATTTGAATATCGTGGCGTGACGTGGCGATGACGTCACAGAGGACAAGTTCACTATTGTTCCGGCAAGTGGGCACATTCGGTCACGTGACCGGAAATGACCCAGGGGATGAATTCCTCCTCGGTGAGGCGGTCATGTCTGGTGGTGATGCGGTCATTTCCGGGGAGAAGCCTTTGTGGACAGAAAATAGTCCCATGTCAACGAGACTTCAAATACGCGGCGGGTCGCCTGAATAGCCGGGAATGGCTGGTTGATTGATAGGGGTGATCGATTGATAACTTTATTTAAGGTCGACCAAAATGTAAACTGTAGCCGGTGGCTACCCGACTGTCCATGCGCAGGAGCAGGATGTTTGTGACCCGTGATAGGGATGAATACGCGATGGTCGAACCGTATAGCCACGAAAAAACGCCTGAAAACTTTGGGAGTTTGGGAGTTAGACTTATAGTACGCAGTATTACCATGAAGGTTGTACTGTTCTACCTCTCAATACGGGTGATCTATAAACAGAACTGACGTAATGATCTATAAATAGAACAGGGTTTCTCCACGGAGAGTCCCGGTGTACCGATGTTGAGCGATGACGTCATCGAGGACCAGAAAATATTAACAAACATGCAAATCAGCGCTTTGATAAACCACAATTTTGACATCTACACAAAGTACAGTTTTCTTATTCCTTTGGCAGACATTAATACATTTGTCGCGCCTATTTTTGACACCGACAGATTATCTATTACTCCGTTTATTATGTGTTTGAAAAATCTTCAGTCGTTTGCGTTTCTTGTGCTGCACGAAAACTGTCGAGTTTCGCCGAACCCACTCGAGCGTGGGAAAATTCCCACATTTTCATTCATAAAGGCATGACGTCATCACTCGTCATCATACGGAGCTAACCCACAATTCTGTGCCATAGCGTATTAATCTATTTTTTGTCACTTTTTGTCGACTTTTTTGTTAAAATTCTTCAAATTACATTTTTTTTTAAATATCTTATGGAAACTGAAACTTAGTGTTTTCACGTATACATATTCTTGTAGGCTTAAAGTCTATTACCGCAAGGATTATTGTAGTTATGAATATTATTAATATTGTTTGAAATTATAAGTAATAGAAGATACCGCGGGAATACAGCTATACAGGTAAATTTCAAATTAATCATGTCACCCATCACGTGGGAATTGTAGAGGATTTAGTAAAAGGCATGGTCGTTGAAAGACAATGAATGCCCGGTGGCATGTCCAGGGTTGAACTGCAAAAAAAGTACCTCTTGTATATCTAGCTGGAGAATTACAGCAATCATTTTGCGGCATGATATTTCATAATGCACATTCGTATTCAAACAGTTCGTTGCAGTTGAAATATATCACGTAAAGGTCTGTTGAAATATATCACGTAAGGTCTATGGTGATTGTAATGGACAACTAACGGGTTATGGTTAATAAACATGGACATTTCAACTTGAGGCTCGACGTACACTCATTTATTTGTGTAATCAGTAACACGTATATTTTACTGATCTGGGTTCTTTGACATGTTCATTAAATATTACACGATAGTTGTTGACGTGCATTAAAAATATATAGGGTCGATCAAGCGAGTAACTTGTCCTAAGCTTTGCTCAGTAACTCAGTTGACTCAGTCGTCATGCAAATATATCATCCAAGTCAGTATTTTTTCACCAGTTCGCATGTACCGTGTCGAAATTACGGTGGTCAGATCTGGTGTACAGGTCACAAACCACTAAATATTCGCTTTACTTAATATGTAGTAAATTGGCCGAGCACATCTTGAGAAAACTATATTCCCTATTATCACATTTCAGAGTAAATTGTAGGGTGTTGATTGGTTAATTACCATAGTGCATTATAAGTATATACCAGTGTCTTGCGTTGGTATACAGGCTGATATTTCGTCGAGAAGATAAATATTTTCACGAGCCCGAAGGGCGAGTGAAAATATTTATCTTCGAGACGAAATATCAGCCTGTATACCAACGCAAGACACTGGTATAACGAATTTATCACATTGAAGAGCTATTTTTCTGGTTGGTTTAACATATATCACCAACTCAACAGAAAAACAGGCATAACTCAACGTTGAACAACGACAACGACATCGTGAGTCGGATAGGCAGCTTCGATCTCTTTTCGATCTGTTCCGCGATGAACAATAAACTGGATGAAATACTTAGCTGACATTCTGACGTTCCTGTTTATGTGGCATATAAAGCTTTGGATGATAATTTATTTCTTATCTTCATCCGCAAATACACAATTTGCCTCGCACAACTTGTTCCAGTAGCGGAACTCGCCCATACAAACTCGCGCAGACAAATTCGCCTGAAACAGGCTTTGCCTGCAGGTGTTACACGCGCGTCCTTGACTGCGTTGGTATATGGGCACGCGCGTCCTTCACAGCATTGGTATACGAGAATTCTGAATTGGTATACCAACGGTGGATAACGAATACGGTCTAATGCACTATGGTAATTAACCAATCAAAACCCTACAATTTACTCTGAAATGTGATAATAGACCGTATTGCAGTTCTTCGTTAGCCACCGTTGGTATACCAATTCAGAATTCTCGTATACCAATGCTGTCAAGGACGCGCGTGCCCATATACCAACGCAGTCAAGGACGCGCGTGCAACACCTGTAGACAAAGCCTGTTTCAGGCAAATTTTTCTGCGCGAGTTTGTAAGGGCGAGTTCCTCCACTGAAACAAGTTGTGCGAGGCAAATTGCGTATTTGCGGATGAAGATAAGAAATAAATTATCATCCAAAGCTGTACATGCCACATAAACAGGAACGTCAGAATGTCAGCTAAGTATTTCATCCAGTTTATTGTTCATCGCGGAACAGATCGAAAAGAGATCGAAGCTGCCTGTCCGGCTCACGATGTTTTACGTTGTTCAACGTTGAGTTATATGCCTGTTTTTCTTTCGAGTTGGTGATATACGTTAAACCAACCAGGAAAATAGCTATTCAATGTGATAAATTCGTTATACCAGTGTCTTGCGTTGGTATACAGGCTGATATTTCGTCGAGAAGATAAATATTTTCACGAGCGAAATATCAGCCTGTATACCAACGCAAGACACTGGTATAACTTATAATAATCGCCGCCACAAATGACCCACCACACCAGGTAGCCTGGCCTTTCCGCTCAAACATATGGAAAATTCAGCATACATTCCCCACCATTTTGTCGAGATAAGACCGCTATAATTAGGATCATCCAGCCCGACACCATTACGGCAAATTTCGGAGGTGCCAATCAAACTGGCCCAGATCTTACACCCAAAAACTTCAATGAAGGTTTGAGACCTTCAATAGGAAGCTGACTTTCACAAAAACGTTCAGTGTTAACAATCTGTTAACCTTTTCATATCACCCTCTAAACAGGTTGTCGATAAGACCACCATTCTTAAATGTATCGCACAAATAAAAATAATGAATCATTTAAATAAAAAAATACGTAGTATAGAAAAGTTAAATTCATTATCAAAAATGTTGGCCATGACGGCCCTGCGAGAGTTATCTCCCCCTACATAAGACCCCGGTGACTTCCAATGTTAACCTACGGGAATTTGGGATTGGAGTTTCGGGGTGGTCTTTTGCTTTTTCTTGTAGATTTTACTATGGGGTGTGGCACCATTTTTCTGTATCGAGCTGCAGAACACTATGGAAGGGGTCTCGAGGCCATGTGTGGAATTTTGCTGAAAAGCTGAAGGCAGGGCTGAGGTGAACGTGTTAGGTCCATTCCGGCGCAGTGGACAATGAACTAGCACCTTGGGCAACCCACTCATGGACATTTGCGGTATGGGGGGTGGCACCTTGTTGCTCTGTCTAGAGCTGAAGAACCCGATGGGAGGGGTCGCGAGACCATAGAGGAATTTCCGCTGAAAAGGTGTCGTGCGCATGCGTAGATAATAGGCAGGCATAAGGTGGACGTTTTCGCGTCGTGGTGGACCAATACTGGTCCGACTGGGTCGTGTGAGGTATCATAGTGAAGCATTCGTAGGGGACCATCCGAGTGGAAGTAAGGCAATGGCGCGAATGCGCAGGAAGGGAATTGTGGGAAAAGGGCCGTGAAACAGATGTTTTGAGATCGAGAGGAGTCGATAGTGATTCTAATGGGTCGTGTGGGAAATCACTTTGAAGCTCTTATGGGGTAGCGTCCAACTGGACTGGTGTGGGATAAAAATAGGGCAATGGTGCGCATGCGCAGACAGGGAATTGTGGGAAAAAGTGCATTGGAATGGATGTTTTGGGGTCGAGGTGAGCCCATAGTGAGCTCCTTCAGGCCGATGAAGTCATGGGTGGGTGCATGTAAAACTTTCCCCGGCAAAGATCCGGAAAACGGACTTTACACCTGGTGAATCATAGAAATGGGAATGCTTTTGTTGTTGAGATAGCGTAGTCTTTCAATTTCAGGAAAATAAAAATCAAGGGAAATAATCTAGTTGCCTCTTAGTAGAAGAGAAAACAGAAACCCAGTATTATTTGCCCTGTGACTTCTGTGGAGAGTTTTACAGTAACGCCTTAATGACTTATCTGAACGCCCTAACACCCTGTCTTACGCCTGTTTAATCTTTTGTGCGAGATTGTACCAGGCTATCACATAATACGCATCGACAAGGTGTATGTATCAATTCATTCACACCAGGGAATAAACATGGTCTCGGCGATGTCATCGGTCTACACAGGGACATAGTATGGGTGTTTAGATGGAAAAACCCTTGTTTTGTAGGTCATCTCTCTATATCTCAATGTAAATTTTTCGGGAATGTTCTGGGAAAAACCATGTTCTATTTATAGATCACTCGGGAGTAGCAGAGAAAGGATAAAGTTTCGGAGGTGCAAAAAAAGCTTTTGGGGGAGATGAGGGTCTTGTTTCATCCAGCTACCTGGTAGAGTTACCTGTGTGTGGAAGAGGAGGAGGAATGGGGTTAACGCCCTAGCGTCTTCTATAGTTAATCCCTTACGGCTTAATGCCATGATGCAGACAGATGACAGAAAGACAGATCAACACGTTCACAAGTTTTTATAATGTTACATCATACTCAAGCTAGGAGAGCCGCGTTTGGTATGTTTGCAATTCGGATATGCTCTTGTCCAATCAGAAGCCGCCATTTCAGAAAGTTCAATCTTCGGCCATAATCGCTCTGATCCGTTTGTCCTGCGCGTCTTCGGGCAGTCCAGGATACTGAAGCTCCGAACCCTTAATTCTCCAGAAGCCGTCATTTCAGAACGTTCAATCTTCGACTATGTTCGCTTTGTTCCGTTTGTCCAAAGCCTCTTCGGGCAGTCCAGAATACTGGAGCTCTGAGCTCTTACTTCTCTCATTGGTAGGCAGGAATAAGAGATGGGAGAACTCCTCGACACTGGGATCAATCTCCATCAGCTCTTCAATTCGGGGCGGCGGATCGACCTCCATGGGTTCTTCCATTTGAGAATGCATTTACATGGGAACTGAAATATCCGGTATCCAGAGTGGCGAGCGAGATCCGTGGATGACACTTTGGTGACGTCTCAATTGCCTGGAATGCTAAAAGATTATATCACACTTTGCTTCATGTGGATACTTCATGGCATGCACGTGTGTGACGACGTCAACTGTCCAGGCGATGGAAGGGCTTCGAGCAAGTCGTACACGTGAACATCGTGGTTGAGTATCTGCTGAATGGAACGTAGACTTTGCACGTATTTAGGATACCCTTACGTTTATGGACAGTAACGCCCCCAACGCATAGCTTAACGGATCAACGCCATGGTAAAATAGCTCAGAAGCTCTGATTTTTAGATATTCCATGAAATTGACACGTCAACGCCCGTCGTAACGCCTTAACGCCCTATCTCAACGCCTTAACGCCTTGCCTTAACGCCTCCATGAGTGGGTTACCCATTGGGACTAATATTCAACAAGTCATTGTCCACTGCGCCGGAATGGACTTAATAAGAATAAACAAGGTGCCACACTCCATAGTAAAATCCGCAAGAAAAAAAATACTCCTACCCCAAAACATGCATTAACCTGAGATTAACATTGGAAGTCACTGGAATCTTATGTATGGGGATAACTATTGCTGGACCGTCAGGTGACCGGAAATGACCTTTGACCCGGATGTCACCTGAAGTCACGTTACCGGAAGTGACGTCCTCCGTGACGTTTGTTATAGTAACGTCACTTTGTACCATCATTTTTGACAATTTTTGATAATGAATTTAGCTTTTCTATACTACTTGTGCTTGACTACTACTTACAAGCCATACCAGTTCATTGGGAACACTGGAAACAGGAAAGTTTATTTGCCCTCGATTTTTTATATAAACGATCTGAAGAAGTTAAAGCTTGTAATGAGATTAAATATTTCGATCGATATGTCATACGGCAGACCAGTTTTTACCTTCCTTGCCGCTGGACGTGTATGAATATATTAGCAAAGCCGTTCATACAGTCCGACGACCTCAATTCGTGGGATCGTAAAGAGTTTGCTCTGTGTGTACAGGAATATATGCAAGATGTCGCTGAGAATACGCTCAAGAAAGGGGGATTCTTTTGACGGCTCATATATTGATGCTCTGCGCACTGGATTTCTACTGGTGATATATCTCGGACTTCTGATAAAGCCGATGACCAGCGATGGGTGCTGTCCCAGGGCGGGGCCCTCTGCCGCAAACTGTGACTTTCGACACCAACACATCAAGGCAGTTACTGAGGTGGATATTCCAAGCCATTGCCAATCTTTGGATTTGTCCTACAATTTACTGCCATCAGTTGAGGATTCTGTGTTCTTCCGTCTCATGGGCCTACTATCATTGGATCTGTCTGATAACCAGATCAATCGTCTTGAACCCAAATCTTTCTCTGGATTATCCAATTTAACTTGTCTCGATCTGAGTAATAATCCGTTGCAGTACACTGACTATACCACACAGGTATTTCGCCCGCTGCTCAGATTAACAATGCTGCATATCGCTGGTTGTACTTCCGGCGCTGACGACTATCCTGATCTAGCCTTATCGACTTTGAGTTCTCTGGAGGAGCTTCACATGGACATGTGTATGGATGCCAAGTTCGGCCCTGGCTTTGCGTCACTTTATAGTCTACAAACTCTCTCCGCCAATCGCCTTTCATGTTATATTCACAACATATACAACGAAACATTCAAAGTCTTTGTAAATTTAACAGTGACCACATTGAATTTAGCTCACTGTGAGTTGACGGATATTGCAAAAATGAGTTTTGTTCATTTCCACCATTTGAGGAACTTCAATATTGCTGGGAAGGGTGGATACCATGGACCTGGACTTGGAGCTACAATGAGATCTTTATCCGGCTTCTCAGGTAGAAATCTTACGTATATAAATATTTCTAAACAAAATTATAGATCTGCCCCGATATCAGATCTCATGCTTACAAAGGATAAGTTCCGGTATCTAACAGATATTTGTGTGGAATCACTGGACTTGAGCGATAATAATGTGATCTATTTGGACCTAAACTTCTTTCGTATGTTTCGCCACCCGGAGTGTTTGAGAGATTTGCGCTTTAATAATTACTACCTACAACGTTATGTTATCGACGAAATGTACTTCCTTGTAAATTCCTTTACAAATCTTAGATATATCGATATAACAGGAAATCTATTATGATAAAGGGAATGTTAACATAGGGGCTCATACAAGTCATAGTAGGAACAGGACTATTCATTTGCCATCAAAGTTAGAATTTCTCAACATAAGTCACGTTCAAATTTCCTGTAGACAGGAGTCTGAAGTCTCCGTTACAGGCGGAAATCATCTACATACGTTCGATATGTCGTATACTTGGTCAGAAGGTTGCTTCCAAAGCAGAATTACCGGACTTGAGAACTTACGCGTTCTAAATATCTCGGGGAACAGTTATGCCACCTATTTCACCAGTGAAACTGTCGATTGTTTTCCGAATTTGACGACACTGGCGGCCAGAGATATAAATTTTGCCGTAATCTTCAAGGCAAAGTCTGCTGGTTTATTGTTCCGGAGTCTTACTCGACTACAACATCTTGAGCTGACGAATGGTGAAATAATATCTCTACCCGAGGGTATGTTAATCAACAAGCCATAATTATTGACGTTAAATCTAGCACATAACAAATTTTCGGCGCTTCCAACAGTAATATATTCTCTACAGAAATTAAGTCGATTGGACATGCGCTTTAATGTCTTATCCAGCATTCCGTTACGTCACAGGCAAGAATTAGATAGAATGACTGGAACGAAAAAACTTCTCACTCCTGCTAGAAGGAAACCCATTCGCTTGTAACTGTGAAATATATGATTTCGTGGAGTGGATTTGGAGTTCAAATGTACAATTTGATAACAATGGAAACTATAGCTGTATCATGAGCAACGGCTCTTTGGTTCCGATGTTGAGTCTGCGTTCGACACTGAAAGACTTAAAGATAAAATGTGTTAGTCCCTTCTGGGTTATTTTTGGTGCTCTGGGAGCTTCAGTGCTGATTGTGTGTTTACTGGGGAAAGCTGTCGCTTTCCGCTACCGGATCCCTATCAAATGCATCACACTTTTCAAAAAACCAGTGGCGAAACCGGAAAAAACGACACAAATACGACGCCCTGGTAGCCTACTGTCACAAGGATAAGCAGTGGGTGTGCCACACATTACAACCAGTACTTGAGAAAAATGAAAACTAGTTCGGTTATAAACTATGCCTGTATGATCGAGATTTTGTACCCGGTGTGAGTATTGACGAAAATGTTGTAACTGCGAAAATAACAGCAGTTTCAAGACAATTCTCGTGATAACACCTGCGTTTGTAAGATCTGCTTGGTGTCACTTTGAAATTGAAATGGCCCGGATGAAGATGATCCATGAAGGAAGACAGGATGTAATCGTCCCCGTAATATTACAAGACGTCCCAGTCAGCGCGATGCCCAAGGCCTTACTCAATATGTGGAATACTAGTGTGTTCCTGATCTGGTCTGAAAGTCCGGCTGAACAACGACATTTCTGGGACAAATTAACCTGTGCACTCGGTTCTGTTCGAGTATGCAAGTAATCTGTTTTTCGTGTAAATGTGAATGAAGGTAACGACAGAGAGATGTGAGGTGTTCTGGAAAGAGCTGAGCAGTGGATTGTTATCTTAATTGTTTGAAAACGAAACGATCGTTGCCTACAGAAACTTGTCTGGTCATCTCCAATTGTGTAATTGACGATTCATAGAACCAGAACTCTTCCGTTAAGCATGCCGAATTATTGTTCTCGGCTGTTACTTCATTTCTCTGATTATTGTTCGCGTAATATCGTCTGAAGGTCGCTGATCATCTTCCAACTGTTATATAATATTTCCAGGTCAGCGATGCCTTCACAATTTGAGTTTTGCCCAACGATTGATCCTTGACTTCATTTGCCCACATGATAATAGATTACCTGTCGATTGCTTTCAATGAGAGTATGCACAATCTTATATCTTTAAAAAGATACTTCGATTCTACGGCATCATGGAAGATTATAATTCTTAACTATCCCTTGTGTAAAACGAGAAGATTTTAAACAATGTCACTTTTTACTTTGCAGATACTGATTCGACAAGAGAAGTATAGAAATGGGATTTGACCGCGTATTGACTTCAACAATTTGAATATCGTGGCGTGACGTGGCGATGACGTCACAGAGGACAAGTTCACTATTGTTCCAGCAAGTAGGCACATTCGGTCACGTGACCGAAAATGACCCAGGGGATGTATTCTTCCGCGGTGAGGCGGTCATGTCTGGTGGTGATGCGGTCATTTCCGGGGAGAAGCATTTGTGGACAGAAAATAGTCCCGTGTCAACATGACTTCAAATACGCGGCGTGTCGCCTGAATAGCCGGGAATGGCTAGTTGATTGATAGGGGTGGTCGATTGATAACTTTATTTAAGGTCGACCAAAATGTAAAATGTAGCCGGTGGCTACCCGACTGTCCATGCGCAGGAGCAGGATATTTGTGACCCGTGATAGGGATGAATTCACGATGGTCGAACCGTATAGCCACGAAAAAAACGTCTGAAAACTTGGGAGTTAGACTTATAGTACGCAGTATTACCATGAAGTTTGTACTGTTCTACCTCTCAATACGGGTGATCTATAAACAGAACTGACGTAATGATCTATATAAATAGAACAAGGTTTCTCCACGGAGAGTCTCGGTGTACCGATGTTGAGCGATGACGTCATCGAGGATCAGAAAAATATTAACAAACATGCAAGTCAGCGCTTTGATAAACCACAATTTTGACAACTACACAAAATACAGTTTTCTTATTCCTTTGGCAGACAATACATTTTTCGAGCCTATTTTTGACACCGACAGATTATCTATTACTCCGTTCATTATGTGTTGAAAAATCTTCAGTCGTTTGCGTTTCTTGTGCTGCACGGGAACTGTCGAGTTTAGCTGAACCCACTCGAGCACTCGTCATCATACGGAGCCAACCCACAATTCTGCGCCATAGCGTATTAATCTGTTTTTTTCACTTTTTGTCGACTTTTTCTTTAAAATTCTTAAAATTACAATTGTTTTTTTTTAATATCTTATGGAAACTGAAACTTAGTATTGTCATGTATGTATTCTTGTAGGTTTAAAGTCTATTACCGCAAGAATTATTGTAGTTATGATTATTATTTATATTGTTTGAAATTATAAGTAATAGAAGATTCCGCGAGAATACAAATATGAGTCATGGTAAATTTCAAATTAATCATGTCACCCATCACGTGGGAATTGTAGGGGTTTTAGTAAAAGGCATGGTCGTTGAAAGACAATGAATGCCCAGTGGCATGTCCAGGGTTGAACTGCAAAAAAAAGTAGTTTACCTCTTGTATCTGGTTGGAGAATTACAGCAATCATTTTGCGGCATGATATTTCATAATGCGCATTCGTATTCAAACAGTTCGTTGCAGTTGAAATATATCACGTAAAGGTCTCTGTGTTTTCGGTGAATCGGCAGTTACGATCGCTTTCACTTCCGATGGATCGGACGAAATGCCTGTTGCACTAAATGTATGACCATAGAAATCTATTTCAAACTTTCCGAAGCTGCATTTCTCAGGATGAAGGCGGACGTTGTTTTCACGTAAACGTACAAACACACCTCTCAGATTTCGATCATCATAGTTCCTGTTGGTCACATTCAAAAATGATGATGTCATCAGATAGATTCAGGAATCCAGGAAGGTCAGAGAGTAGTTCTGCGATCTCGTTCTGGAATATCTCGGAGGCTGCATTTACGCAAAAAACAACGTCGCAAGCCTGCATGTGTCGAAAATGTTGTGATGTTTCGACTTTCTGGGGCTAAATCTAGTTGATGATACCCAGATGTGAGGTCAAGTTTGCTGAAAACTGACGCGTTGTTCAAGTCAGAAATAAGATCATCGATAGTAGGCATGGAGTGCTTTTCACGTTTTATTGCCTTATTTTCCTCACGCATATCGATGCATAGACGTACACCACCCGTCTGCTTCGGCACGACAACAATGGGACTAACCCATGGTGTGGACCCATCGACTTTCTCAACGATGTCAAGTCGTTCAAGTCTCTCAAGTTCGTTTTCAACGTCTTTCCGCACGTGGAAAGGGATGCGGCGATGTGGCTGCTGTTTGGCTTGAACATCATCTCGAATGTGTAGCTTAACCTGCTTGTACTTGATATTACCAATGCCGCGGAACAAATCAGAAAACTCGGCGACAGTATTTTCAGTTTCGCGTTTCGCGTTGGTTGTCGGTGAGCGATTGACAGTGTTCACAATGTGCATGAGTTCCAAGTCACTTGCGGTTTTGTAACTCAGCAAGTTCACAGTTCCATTTTCGACAATGTGGAAGTCAGCCATTTTCTGGATGTTACGGTATTGTACTTCTGCAGTTCAAACACCGAGAACTGGGAGTGGTTGGGTAGATCCATAAGCGTACAGCTTAGTTTTCGATTTCTGAAGTATTCCGTTACTCGAACCTTTGGAAGTTAGTCGTTTGTACATCTTGTCATCAAGTATGTTGACCGATGCTCCGGAATCTATCATAACGGAGACTGGCTGATCTGTAATCAGAATTTCACGATTTGGGCAATGTGGATCAAATCCAGTCTGATGCAGAACTTCTGTTTTGCTATCTACTGTGTTTTCCCCAGTTTTCTGACTGACCGACGAACGCGTTTCTGAACGTGATTTTGAAGAAATGGTGTATACATAATCATCATCTGACTCATCATGCTGAGTGTTGTTCACATAACACACTTTCCGCTTATCACCACTGTTTCACTTACACACTGCTGCAAAGTGATTTAATTTTCCACACAAACTACATCGTTTTCCTTTTGCAAGGCATTTGTTTGTATGCGGATATTGTTTGCCACAATAAAAACATAAACCATCCGTTTTGCCATAGTTAGCTTGATTATTTCTCTGACGTGACTGCGACCGATATCTATTCCAGTTGTCATTTTGTCTGGATTTTCGGGAATTGTTCCATCGCTTTCGCGACTGCGATCTTTGACGAGACCGATGTTGTGTATTTGTCACGTTTCTGTCAGTACCGTTACCAACCGCGTTCACACTGTTGGATGTTGGAGTGCCTTCCACTGCAGTGGCTTGTGCTTCACTGGTCTCTAGAGCACGACCGGCACCCAATAAGCTCTGAAGTGATAAATCATCTCTAAGTGCGCGACGTCTCAATCTTTGTGAGTTACAGTTCAAATTAATTTGGGAAGCAATTTCTCCGTCCACGTCTGTGAATTCACAAGTTTGTGCCAATTGGCGGAGCTTTGTATGGTAACAGTCTAGTGCTTCTCCCTCAAGTTGCTTCGCCTGGCGAAAATTATACACTTCATAGGCTACATTCACTTTCGGGGTAAAGTAGTCATTCAGCTCTTCTACAGTTTTTTTTGTAATCTTTGTCTTCCCCTGTATCTTGTAAAGTGTCAAATATTTCATCAACTTCATTTCCAGAATAATGTAACAACAATGCGCGTTGCCGTTTTGGATCAGAAATGTCCATGGCGATCATAAGAAGTTCAAATCGTGACAACCATTTCTTCCAGCGAGGTCCAACGTTTCCGTCTTGATGGACATCAAATGGTGGAAATTGGGGTAAGCTTGAATTACAACACATATAAGGGAAGTGGGAAGAGGTGCTGACATACTGACTGCGTCACATGACTTCACAGAATAGTCTTCTGGTTAACCTATACCATAATTGTCATCATAATTGTAGTGACGGTCGTAAAGTTAGCAGATAGATTTCATTCAATGCGAAAATGTTCATAAAAAGTCACTGTACCTGTATCGCACCACAATCCTGTTTTCCACTGAAACACGTGTTGTCGTTGTTGTTGTCAACGAAGGCCCAACGTATGTGTTGCGTATACATGTGCTGTCCATTTATAGCGATGACAGAGTATGCAAAGATTTCCTTTTTCCAGTTTTGTTGCGAAACAAATTACTGGACATCTGCAACTAGAGTCGTTTGATAGTGAATCCAATTAGATTCCTCGTCACCAGTGTAATGTTCTGCTGCTTTGAACATATATGGAAGAAAAACATGCAGTTGTTGAACACACTTAATTTTACTTGCATGACGATGTTACAAAGATGGCGGGTTCACTGTCCAACGGTTACACTTACGGTAGTCGTTAAAACCATTGCATAATGTCGTAAAAATTAGAAAAGGTGGTTTTGATATATTTGGGAGTCAAATATTATAGAAACATTTTAAAATACGTCACAGAGAATTTCTGGCCCAGTCAGGTATAATGGCCAATCAATGTTCGCCGGAAGTCAAGTCCTGATAATAATCTTACACCCAAAGACTTCAATGGAGGTTTGTGACCTACAAATAAGTAAATCTATTCAGATTCCAATAAACTCTGTGTGGTCGAACCAATAACAAACAGTCAAATACATATGCAAATATATTGCTTCGAATATTCGCAAAGTTATCGATTGTCACATTAAAGTGGTATTTCCCTTAATATATTATGGGCACTTATTGAAGTATTTCACCCCCAAAAATTCAATAATTTATTTTCTGGATTTTTAATTTGTACACTTACTGACGTTAACTCCCGTCCACAGAATGTTATCAGTACACGCATGGCATAACGATAATTAACACAAAACCGACCGCCCCCCCCCCCCCTTATTGAAGAGGGAAAATAAAAGCATTTTTTTACCGCTAATTTGTATCATATCTCCAGTTAGAATCCGATGAATACGCTTTCATGGAGATATTTGACAAACCAGATCAGTGTTACTTTGCAATAATTAAAGTTTGTGAATATATTGACCTAATTTAATGTGTGA